>BQNB010050727.1:4958-41370 GCA_026074375.1 Tanacetum coccineum
TTATTTTGCTTAATAACAGCTTATTCCAATAAGCTGTGTGACTCATTTTATTTTTTCTAGGCTTAGAATTGTTCAAAGGACTTTTCCTGAATTTTTTATAATTTTCCAAATTAGTTTAGTATTTTTAATTATTTTTTTTGATTAAAATAGTTTTTAATTCATAATAAATAAAATAAAAGTCAAAAAAATATAATTCTTTTTTTTTAAATTTTCTTTTATCATTTAGGACCTTTAAAAATTAAATTTGCTTTTGTAGGGTTAAAATTTGATAGTTTAGGTTTTTAAAGCTCGGGTTTTGATCCCGTCATTGTTTTTCGTGTTTTTGTTTTAATTGCTTTTGTTTTAGGTTTGATTTTACTTGTTTTTGCATTTATATTTGTAGAAATAGAATCCATAATCAAAAATTGATTATTCAAACACGCGATCACGAATTTAACCTCGATTTTCAATTCACGCCTCGTCGGGAAACGACTCGAGAAGGTTTTGGATTTTGCTTTGGTTAAAAGCAATTTTCCTTCTTAAAAACCTTACGGAATACTTACTCTCCTTTTATTTGATATTTAGTTATATATATATATTACTTATATATTATATATACTAAAGAACCAAATTAATTTTTGTCGCCGTTGCCGGGGAGGTTGTGAAACGATCATTGTATACGTTTGAAGATTAGTGTTTGAAGACCCTTCCCCGTGAAGTTATCACTTTCATTTGTGAATATATTTTTTCTAATATCAAGTAATCAAAAATTCCAAAAAAATTTAAAAAACCAACAAAAATGACCGTTGTGTCACTTGTGAATTCGGCTCACATTTAGATTACAAACTATAAGAGAGGTATAAGGAGGGTCGATCCTACGAACTTCGACCCGAAAGGAGAAGGTTTTTAATAGCTTCGCGCTTACCCGCTCCTTTACTTCTTTGTGCGTTTTCTAGAGAGCTACCGTACACCTGTTTGATTATCGGTTACAAAAAATATTTTCTCTTTTTTATTTTCTCTTATTTTGTTCTTAGTGTATGCAAACTCGCTCTTCGAAAAAAATTGTTGGTGAACCTTCTACGAATCCTACTTCTATGATTCTGAAATGTCGTAATCGTAGACGTTCTATACAAAGAGTAGAACCGTTTTCTCTTGTAGAGACTCCCGTAGTTACGATGGACGATCAACGTACTATGGCGGAATTACTCTGTGCACCTACCGAGGGTTATGCGGAAGCAATCGTAGTACCACCTATTCCTGTTGAGCATTTCGAGCTCAAGCATAGTCTAATGACTCTTGTAACTTCAAAACAATTGTTTGGTTTTCAGAAAGAAGATCCACTTGCTCATATTCGATATTTTAACAAGATTACTTCTACGTTGAAGTACAAAGATGTGCCCGAGACATCAATTAAGCTTATGCTTTTTCCATTTTCTATTGATGGTCCAGCCTGGATTTGGCTCGACAAAGAACCTCCTCGTTCTATTCTCACTTACGACGATCTTGTGTCCAATTTTATTAACCATTTCTTTCCTCCCCAAAAACAACAAATCTCCGAAATGAAATTTCAAATTTTAATCACAAGTTTGAAGAAACGTTTAGTGAGGCATGGGACCGTTTCAAGGATCTCCTTCGAGCATGCCCACATCACGGTTTTACCCAATTGCATCAACTCGATACCTTCTACAATGGTTTAAACCCATTCGATCAAGATTCTTTAAATTCTGCCGCCGGTGGTAATCTTTTGGAAAGAAGTGCACAAGATGTGTTGAAAATCATTGAAAACAAATCAAAACTTCGTAATTCAAGAAACAAACCGATTGTTTCTTAAGTGAAAGCAAGTAACGTTGATTCGTCAGAGATAGCCAGTGCCGTAGCTAGTGTTGTGACTAATGCCATGACCGCGATGTTTAAACAACATCAAGTTACCCCAACTCCAACTTCCGTAAAAGCTGTTGAGGAATCGTGTGTTACTTGTAGCGGTGCTCATTCTTACCGACAGTGTCCTGCCACTAATGGCAACACTTTTTCGGGCTATCAAGACAATATTCAAGGATATGTTTCAGCAGCCGCAATAAACTATAATCAAGAAAATACCGAATATCGTCCTTAAAATGCAGCTAACCAAATTCGACCACCGGGTTTTGCTCAACCGAATGTGCAAAATAATCATACCCGGTACAATCAAGGTTACAATCAAAACAGAGGAGTTAATCAAGGAAACCAAAATTATCAAGCTCCGGTGTTAATACAAATAATGTCCAAAAACGTTATTTATATTTTTTGACCTCTCAATGTTTTGATAATAACAAAATGTGAAAACGTTTATGATAAAATTAAACGTTTATAAATTACTAATCATAAAATTCTATTTCTAGGATTAATCACTTAAGGTATGGATAAACAAATCATTAAACATGATTAGTGATCAAGAAAATAATTTTTCTTAAATCTTATACTTCCACAAAAATGTTTTTATAAAAATATAAAAACAAATTATTTATTCATTAAAAGAAATGTTTTATTAAAAACATAAAATTTGAATTTCAAATTTTCCCCCCAAAATGGAAGGTTCCATAACAGATACAACCTTCACCACAAAAGGACAAAAAATGGAGCGGAGTCTAGCGGCAGCCCCCTTATAGGGTCAGCGACCCCCTTATATATAAGGGACCGCCGCCAGCAACAGTCATTTTTTTGTTCCCTATAAATACTGGGCCACCCAATTTCAAAAACAGACTTCCTCTTGCCAAAAATTCTATCAGATCTAGTTTTCTCTCTTTTTCTTTCTTTCTAAAACACATATCTTGATCACTAACATTCCTTGGATTTTGTTCAAGTGAATTACTTCTTTCTTCCATCCCTTCTTACACTTTTAAATCACGTGCAAGATAAAAGAACAAATCGCAATCTTCTAACAATACGGGATTGTTTATAAAGTGATCTTTCCTCTCTCTTTTCTTCTTCTAGATCAACAAAAATAAATTAGATCGCGTGTAGATCCAAGTGTGTATATTTATAATGGTGTGTTTGGATTGGTTCAACCCAGATTGGTTATATCTTGTGAGTATGTGAAGACTTAGTGAAGTCTTAGATTGTTCTAGCTAAGATTAGGACTCGACATCTAGCCTTAGAGTCGGAAAAGTAAGTAAGCGAACGTGTAAACATGTTTTCTCCGCCTAAAGGGAGCTTGTTGACATAGTGAAATATCGAGTGGAGTACTCGGGGAGTGGAGTAGGAACGAAGAGGTGCTTCGTTGCCGAACCACTATAAATCTCGGTGTCTTGGTTTGATCGTTTCTTTCCTTACCTCTTTACTTATTACTTGCATTGTTAGAGCCATCCTAGGAAAAACACCTTATGAAATCTTGAGAGGTAGGAAACCTACTCTTGATTATTTTAGAGTGTTCGGAAGCAAATGCTTCATTTTAAACACTAAAGACTACCTTACCAGTTTTTGACACCAAAGTCTTACGAAGTGTCTTTTTATGTTACACCCCAAAATAGTAAAGCATATATCATTCTTAATAAACACACTAGGAAAAAAGAAGAATCACTCAATGTGATGTTCGATGAAACTCCTCCACCCTCTAAGACATCACCCTTGGTGGATGATGACCTAGATGAAGAAGAAGCAATTAGGGAAATCAAAAAGAAAAACCTAGAAAATGACGTTGAGGATGAAACTCTAGAGATATGAACGAATATGTCAATATTAAAGAATCTAGGAACAACCCTTAGAAAATGTCATAGGAACCTTAACCATAAGAACCCTTAATCACAAGCCCAAAACCAAAGCAACTTTATTGTTTCATTTCTACCATAGAACCTGAAAATGTAATAAAGCCTAGGAGACGAAAGCTGGATATCGCCATGCAAGAAAATTAAATCAATTCTTGCTTAACAGACGTTTCGGGGAGTTTAGTTCCACGACCTAAGAAGTAGAAAGTTCCTAATAACAAGTGGGTGTTTAGAAATAAGTAAGATGATAAAGGTATTGTTTCTCGAAATAAAGCTAGATTATTTTGCTCAAGGTTACAACCAACAAGAAGTGCAATCGATTAGGATGAATACCTTATGCCCCGGTTGCTAGACTTGAGTCATTAGAATATTTATTTAGCTTATGCTTACGCTTTAGATTTTAAATTATTCCAAATGGATGTAAAAAGTGCATTCCTGAACGGTTTTATCAATGAGGATGTATACGTGGCACAACCTCCGAGATTCATTGATTTTGAAAAACCGGATCATGTTTATAAATTAAAGAAAGCTTTATATGGTCTTAAGCAAGAACCCAAAGCTGGTAATGATAGATTAAAAGATTTTCTTATTAAACATGAATAAAAATGGGAATGGTAGATAATACACTTTTTACAAAGAAGAAAGATTCAAATCTCATCATTGTTCAAATAGTAAGTCAATGACATATATTCGTTTCGACTTGTCCAATACATGTGGATGAATTTTCCAAATCATGCATACATTCGAGATGAGCATGATGGGAGAAACTTAACTTCTCCTTGGATTACAAATTAAACAAATGGAAGATGGTATATTCTTTAATCAATCTAAGTATATTAAAGAAATCTTAAGAAATTTGGGTCAGAAGGATTCTAAACCAATGAAACACCCCATGTCCGTCCATACTAAACTCACGAAAGATTAAGAGAATGAGTCGGAAATAGTACCAAGTATCGAGGCATGATAGGTAGTTTATTATACCTAACGGCAAGTAGGCCCGATATCATGTTTAGTGTTTGCCTTTGTGCCCGCTTCCAAGAGGCTCCCAAAACCTCTCACCTTGAAGCGGTTTTAAGCCGTATCACTGATACATTAAAGGCACTACCACTAGGATTATGGTACACTAAAGGGACCCAGGCATAGAAACCCAGACTATATGCCAACTCCTGATCATCAAGCGGGAGATTATGTGGGACCGAAAGAGCACATATCGTAATTTGTACGTTCGGTGGGATGTTGTTTGACAACTGGTTCTCGAAGAACAAACTGCACTTGCTATATCCACTACGAAGCCAATACGTAAGCCCGGGACAGCGATTTCAACAAGCACTATGGATGAAACAAGCTCTCATCGACTACGACGTACGACTCGACGACGTTCCCATCATGTGCGACAACAAAGGGCAATTGACCTTAGCAAAAACTCGGTGCAACATTCTGTACCAGAACACAACGAAATTCGTCACCCACAGTTCCCTGTGATAATGTCCAAAAAGGACATATATCTATCGAAAAAGTACCGTCCGTCGACAACATTGCCGACATTCTCACTAAAACCTCTTAAACGTGAAACATTTACTATCTACTCCTTTTTGGCTTAGGAAATGTGATGTAACACATGTCCATAAATCATATTAAGTACTCACTCCTTTCTCTGTCTCAAATTCTAGTCTGTGTTCCATTCCGTGTCGTGACAACTTAAATACTTCATCCGAAGTACTTTCAACATGTTTAAGTTGCGAAAATGAAAATTGAATTGTCACTCCTTCTAGTCAAATTTGTCAAAACAAAGTCAAAAATCAATGCCTGAGGGCGGCCCCCATATAGGCGGCCCCCAATATATAGGGACCGCCAGGAGGATTGGACAGCCGTAGAACATAATGAACAGTTACACCTTAAATAAAAAATTTCAAAACACAAAAACAAACACCCCCTTAACCTGCAGGTGGACGAACACAACCCCAAATCCACCAAAACTTCAAAATCAACCATTAAAATTAAATCAAATCAAATCAGACACCGAATAATCATCCCTCACATCTCTAGTAAGATCTCAATTGAAATCATTTCAACTATTTCTTTTCATTTTTGAGTCTAGGGTTCATGCTGAACAAGCACCAAAAATAAAATTGGGTATTTTTCATTTTTCTTTCCGAATTTGTTCAATATTGAAACCAACTAGGATACAATGTATATACAAAAATCTTCATGTAGATATGATTTCGAGGTATTTGGTTATAAGGCATGTGATATTGCGTGAGGACACACAATCGTTTAGTTTGGGGAATTTTGATAAGTGTAAAATACACATATCCGTTAATACCTAAAATAGCCCAAATAAACCCAAAACAGACCAAAAATGGCAAAAATATGCTTGTATTTGTGTTTTGTGTATGCAGGAACGGATATATCAAAAATCACAAGAAAACAGTCAAAAAATGAGCAAGCACGGACACGGGAATCAGAAGAGTACCAAAAGAAGCCAAAGAATCAAAGCCGAAGCCAAGAAAAGTCAAAGTCAGTCAAAGATGGTCAAACTAAGTCAAACACAAAAGGACAAATCCTCAAAATGTTTCACTTTGGTCCCTCAACTCTCACAAAAGTCCAAAAATGTCCCCTCCTCCCTTATTGGGCCTTAAAAACCTTAATGGGCCCAATAACCCCATACCCGGATCCTAAAAGCCCAAAACAAAGCCCACTTTCCTTTAATATAAACCACAAGGGCCAAACTTGCAATTTTCTAAAGTTATTTATAACTAGAAAAGAAGAAAAGGAAGAGAGGGGCTAGAATTGTAAATTCTTCAAACTATAACAGTTTTAACTGTCGAAAATTAGGCGCGAAACCCATTTACTATTCACCCGTCGTCCCCCCTTTCACCCCCATGGTAAAACAAAGGGCAAATGAAAATTGATGGGCAAGGAAGTCAATTCAAGAGCTCGCAAGTACAATGGCAGGGTCAAAGAGGTCAAATCAATAGTCATTCATTAACTCTCAAGCTCAAAGCCACGTCAATCATGGAGAAAGCACAAATTCATATGGGTTTTTTTTGCTAAAACACTTACAAAAGAAACACAATGTCATCCAAAAGGGAATGACACGCTGGCAATCTTCAAGTGTCCACACAATGATCCAACGGCTTACTATAGCTCCTCCAATGATTGGGAAATGAATGGCAGAGATTGAAGGATTGAAGAGCAAGGCAAGAGGGCTAGAATCTTCTTTGTTCACCTATAAATAGGCCTCACCTCTCACACATGATCTATCTAGTTTTTTTTACAAGTAGCTTTTAATTTAGTTGTAGCTTAAATTTTAAATTCTTAGCTTAATGATGTTTTAATCTTGTAATTTTCCTTTAAAAGTATTGTAAGCAAGTTTTCTTTTAATGAAATTCAGTTTTTCTTAATCTCTCCCAATTTCTTTTTCATAAGCTCTCTTAACTAAACTAAATTCTCTCAATAAGCTCTTAATAAGCTCTTTCAGTCTATAAGCTGAAATAGAGCTTAATCAATTCAGAATTAAGCCTTTCTAAACCTTAAACCAGTCTAAATTACAATTACTATGGAATGCATTAGAATTAAGCTTTTGGAAGGGGATCTTAACTTGGAAGATATCCCAAGGACTTATACCCTAGCTTATTAATAAGCTAGGGAGCTTGTAGCTGCTCTTAATTGAGTCCTTTTGTTTAGCTAAAGGATCAAGTAAGCTTCTCTTTTCCTTCTTCTCTAATTTTAGTGTAAACTGCCTAGTTATAACTTTAATGCTTATTATTTCTTATTTGCTTATTCTCTTTGCTTATTAGAACTTATTTTAGTTTTATTTAGCTTAATAACCTTAGATGTTCATCTGTTTTTGATTTTGATAGATTAGATCTTTGTTTTTCATAAATTTGTCATAAAACTTATAAAAAGTCAAAAATATTAGAATGGATTCTTAGATCTTACATTGTAGCTTAATTCAGTAGTATAATTTTGCTTAAATTAGTTGTTAAAAGCCCCTAGTTATCTGGTTTCATAGCCTTGTTAATTAGTTTTGAAATTTAAAGCTTTTCTAAAATTCTGTCAAGTGGTAAAGGGGTGTTTGGCATAAGCATGTTTGACCTCCTAAAGTCAAAAGTTTTTGTGCAAATCTTTTTAGATAGCTTTGAATTTAGTTATAAACATTAGGAATTGAGTTTACATAAATTAGATTTAAGAATTTAAAGAATTTGAGCTTATATTAAGTTTGACAGCACCAGGGGAGTTTTTCTTAGAATTTCACTTGTGCAAATTTTGATCTAAGCCCTCAAAGGCTTAGATCTTGCTTGCAACTTGTTTAAACACTCTATTTGAGTGTGTTTAAGTGCAGGTTTTCCCTTAGGAAACCTGCACTTGTGAGTTGCACTTGTGCAAAGTGCAACAGTACTAACTAGAAGTTAGTACTGTCACTTTTAGCTTATTTCTTAGTTAAGTAAAAGTAGGATTTAGTTGAGTAGGATTTAGGTTTTTAAATTCAATTATAAGTAATTTAGATTATAGCTTAAAATAAGTTTAGTTTTATTTCATTACTGCTTATTTTCTTAGCCTAGTCAGCTGTTAAAAAGATCTTTCATCAGCAGTACACAGTGATTTAGTACTGCTGATATTTAAATCCCAATTTAAGCCAACAATTGTAGGATTTAATAGCTTATCTTATTAGCATCTTATAGATTAGTTATAGCTTAATATAGATTAGGACTTAAATTTCATTTTCTAGCTTATTTACCTAGCTTAATTTAGCTGTCAAAATCACAAAAATACTTAAAAAACCAAAAACAGTAGGTTGGTAATTTAGCTTATTAAAATTTTGATCAAAGCTAATGAGTCTATATTTTTAAAGCATAATTAGAAAAATATAAGTATTTTAATAAGTCCTTAAAGTTTTAGAGTCCCTAGTTTGCTTTTTAAGGTTTTAGCTTAATTGGATTTTGTGCTATCTTGCTTATTTCCTGAGTTTGCTTAATTCATGCTTAATTTCAGTAGCTTAAGAGGATGTCTAGTTCTAGTTTCTTTTCTGAAATAGCTTAAGCATCATATAAGCTTTTTAGAACGACTTTCCTTTTTAATTTTGAGCCAAAAATAAGCTTTTTTTGACTTAAATAATAAAGACCAATGGTTATACCTCCTTTCTAGAGGTCATTTGGAAATGTAGTGGCACGGAGGACTTTCTTGGATGGAAAAAGAAAAGTAGTTATAGTTAAGGTTTCAACCTTGTTCTCTATAACCGTGGCTCTTGATACCAATCTGTAACACCCCCATTTTGACAAATATAGCAGCGGAAGCTAATCTGGGGTATTACTTCATGGATCAACAAACATAATCATAGAAAATGACTCATAAAGAGACGTTTTGGAAAATTTTGTTATCATTTATTTATTCATCAGAGTTTTTAGGTCCCAAAATCTAGAAACATAAAGTTTGAATGATAACAATTTAGCCATCTTCAAGTCCGTGCCACTCCGTGCCATAAGTTGCTCAATTACCTGAGATAAACATGCTAAAAAGGTCAACACAATGGTTGAGTGAAATTCATAGGTTTATGATAAATAGTTTGAATACAAGTCATAGTGGGTTACGTTGTTATACACCCATAGTTTGTAACAATTGCATATACAATTATTATGGAAAAACAGTATTATTGCCCTAAGCTCATGACATTAATACGTTAACATGGAAATCACCGTAGTGACATTAGTTGAGGAACAAATGTCCTCGTGGAAAGGTAACTTGCCAAATTTACCCATTATAATCAAATATAGTGCTATTGGTACCAGAAAGTATAGGTACACCAACGAGAGTCGTCACACCCCGATAGATCTATCTACAATATTCACGTTCACTCGGAAGTGACTAATGGTTCATGATTAAGAAATATTGGCAGTGGAAGGTACTTAGGCAATAATATATCTGGCATACAGTTAGAAAAGCACTTGCATTCATGGTTTAAGCATGTATCCCCCTCGCGGGTTTATAAAGTATTCAAAAGATTTAAAATGTCTATGAACTCACCTTAACAGGGAAATCTGATTGATGGCAAAAGTATATGAAATGAAAGTAACGGCCTCGTCACGTAACCTGAGGGTAATATGTCAAGTCTTAGTGTGATTGCTTATGTTTTCAAATCTTTATAAAGTTTAACATACATCTTACTTTAATTTATTAATTTATGGAAATATTGTATCACTGTTCGGGCTATCATAATTCAGAGGTCGTGTAGTATACGTTTGAGGAGCCACGACACTTTAAATCGTAAATCCAGTAAACTCTTCAAAACGTATATCCAAATAAAACCCCTCACATGAAATTCCCTAGTAACGTGATACGATAAGATTTTAAGTTTCTTCAAAAGCTAGTCGATGATAAGTTACGTTAAATATGTAATTTTTTATAATGCGTCGATAGAATATTAATAACGACAAATGTGTCAGGTTTTAATAAAATCAAGTCTTATAATATATATATATATATATATATATATATATATTTATAATTTATACAAAAATATTACATTTTATATTTTTAAGAATACAAAAATGGCAATATATACCTTTGATTTTTATACTTTTACAAATTTAGTCCTTTATATATAAAGTATATATATATTAAACCTTTAACATTGAAACTTGCCAAGATAAGGTCCCTTATAGTTATAACTTAGGAATATGACATTTCCCAGCCCCTCTAGTTTAAAATTCAAAAAATATTTTACAATAAATACCCCTTGCAATGGAGTTATTGGTCAAAACAAGTCCAAAAACTAAAATAACTGATATTTTTTGAAAATCCCAGAGAGTTTTACAGCTATGGCTATTAAAAGAAGCAAAAATAAAAGTAGATTTTACAGCTTAATAGCTTATGAATGCTTCGTGATTGAAAAGAAATCAAAACGGGTACGTTTTTAGGTGTTTTAAAATAATTCGAATGGGTTTATGTTTCAATGGCTCGTAACAAAGATTCCTTCATGATCTAATAGAGTTTATGAACACCTAAAACAGTAGCACAGCTTAAGGACAACTAGAAAAAGCATCACAACTTGAATGGGTCAAAAAGGAGGTTTATTTGGTTCGTGTAGTTGGAGACCGATGTTCTATGGCTATCTTTCTTGAGAAACCTTGGTTTCTAAACAACCTTGGGACTTCTATACTTCCTACTAAGCAAGAGCTAGAAGCAAATTTTTAGAGGTGGAGAAGTGATTTTGGAATGAATGATGTGTGTGTTTTTGTTTGACTATTTAATAGCAAACTTAACTTGGTGGCCCAAGCTCTCTAGCTTGATGTGGATGGCTTAGTTATAGATTATGATTCATGGCACTACTAGGGTGACTAAGGAAGGCTAAGGAGTGAACAATTGTAACTAGATAGAGATACATGATAAGCAAGGTGGAAAGGAGATGGAGAAGTTAGGCTGATGAACTAGGGGTTTTGAGACTTTTGGGGCCAAGTTGGTGACCAACAAGGTGGTGATGGAGTGCTTGTAAGGTGTTGGAGTGATGGTGATGTGGTGGTGAGGTCCCATGGTGATGAAGGTGGTGGTGAGTCATGGGAGGATCATTAGAGGTGATTATTTAGTTTATAATGGCTGTTTATGGACAGCGCAACATCATTCCTGTAATATGTGTTGCCATTTACAAACCGTAATCTGATAACCCTCAAACCAGTGAGCATGGATTAAGAAATTTGAGTCCTATACACACGTTTAGTTTTTACATATTCAAGGTACAAAAATCTAGAGATAACAGCCATTTACTACAGGTGGTGGCAAAGAATTTGCGCACCTTTGGCCATTTTCGGCTAAATAATAATTTATCAGACGACGAATCGGGGTGATATCAATCGGCAAAAAAGATCACAAGACATAGGGCCTAACAACCTAGTGTTTTTTACTTAATACCCAAATACCTACTAAATTTTCCCATATCTTATGTTTTTATTAAACCGGATCAGATTCTGAAAACTAATGAACTAGTTTAAGTGTAATGGGTTTGCTATAGTATTTAATGATTTTGGATTTAGGGTTAAGATGTAATATATTGTTTTAGGATGAGGGTTTAGAATGAGTTATGGATTAGGTTAGGGTTTAGAACCAAAAAGCCTTTGTCGGAGGTTCTTGGAGCGATAGCGGTGAAGAAGATGATGAGAAGGTCAAAGACAAAACATGTCTTGTAGCTCATGCATCAAGTGAGGTATGTTCCGAATCCTCTTACTTTAGTGATGAAAACTCATCAATTGATGATATAGATTTAGACAATGAATATGATAAATTATGCAAAATGAGTCTAAAGATAATCACTAAAAACAAAAGGCTAAAAGCCACTAGAAATAGCTTAGAAAATGAGCTTAGAGAACTAAAAGATAAATTATCCATATTCGAGAAAAACAAGGGAGTTGATCTCGAATGTGAAATGTGTCATGTACTTAAAATTGAGAATGAAAAACTCAAAGATGAATCCACTAGACGGAATAAATTTGAAAACAGTACACATTGCTTGAATGAAATGCTAAGTAATCAAAAACCCTCTGGTGATAAATTAGGTTTAGAGTTTAATTCATTTGAAGCATCATCTAGTGGAACAAAGGAAATAAAATTTGTAAAAGCTCAGAAAAAGGCATCCTCTGATGGAGGTCTCATAAATAGGGACGGTCCCATAAACATGGGTGACCCCCTAAATGTTCTGACGACCCCCAAAATAAATAAGGGACCTCCACCAGAAACGCCAATATCTGAGAAGAGTATTTCCTTTCAAAAATCCATTTTGGGTCCTAGACCAAAACACATAATTGTAAACAAAGTTAAAGTTCCTGTAGCTAGTGACTATGAAGTCAAACAATTTTATAAACCATTGTCAAAACCCGGAGTTGGATTTTCAAAACAAAATTTTAGATCAAAAACTCCACCTCCTAGAAGAGTCAATAATAATTATTCTCGTCCTAAAACACCGCAACCAAGAAGACATGTTGGTCAACAAAACCAACCTCATGGCTTTCCTGTAACTTGGAACAACTTTCCACGACAAAGTTACATGCCATGGGAAATGTGTCTTCCATTCTCACATCCCAACCAATTGCATCAAATGCAAGGGATGTTTGGCACTAACAACTTTGGACCCATGAGATATTGGGGACCAAATGTTTGAGTTATTGTCTTATATAAATAGATATGCCTTGGAGTCGACTTGGAACCCGATGAATGGATCAAGGATAGTAGATGCTCTAAACATATGACGGGCAACCAAAAGCTCTTCTCCACTTACAAGGCATACAATGGAGGTAATGTCATTTTTGGTAGTAATCTGTGTGGTAACATCATTGGTAAAGGTATGATTTCTAATGACTCTCTCAAAATAGATAATGTAGAACATGTTGATAACTTAGGATTTAACTTGCTTAGTATAGGACAAATATGTGATAATAAGTGTAAAGTAACTTTCTCTGAACATGATAGTGAAATCACTAAGAATGGTAAAGTCATAGGTAGAGGTATTAGGAAGAAAGGCTTATACGTGATGAAGTTAGGAAATAAGCCTAAGGATCAAATTTGTCTAGCAACGATTGATGAAAATTCCACTTTGTGGCATAGGAGATTAGGTCACGCAAATATGCGTCTCATTCAATTGTTAGCTTCTAAGGAATTAGTTAGAAACTTACCCAGGCTTAAGTTTGATTAACATTTTTATGATGCTTGCAAAGTTGGAAAACAAGCTCAAGCTAGTCACAAAGCTAAGAATTTATCTTAATGACTAGATGCTTAGAACTTCTCCACATGGATCTTTTTGGTCCATCCGCCGTACAGAGTTACAGAGGAAACCGTTACACCTTGGTCATAGTAGATGACTACTCTAGATATACTTGGACTAGATTACTTAAGGATAAAACCGAAGCTTTCAATCAATTCGAAATATTTAGTAAGAAAATCCAAAATCAACTAGGATGTATAATAGTTACAATAGTGGTCCAATAAGAACCGATCACGGTAGAGAATTTGATAATGAAGTGCAATTTGGAGAATTTTGTAATGCCAACGGTATTACTCATAACTTCTCGGCTCCTCGCACTCCTCAATCAAATGGTATGGTTAAAAGGAAAAATAGGACACTTCAAGAAATGAGTAGAACTATGTTGAACGAACAATCGTTACCCTAAAAGTTTTGGTGTAATGCCGTAGATACTTCAACATATATTCTTAACCGAATCCTAATTAGAGCCATCCTAGGAAAAACACCTTATGAAATCTTGAGAGGTAGGAAACCTACTCTTGATTATTTTAGAGTGTTCGGAAGCAAATGCTTCATTCTAAACACTAAAGACTACCTTACCAAGTTTGACCCAAAGTCTTACGAAGGTGTCTTTTTAGGTTACTCCCAAAATAGTAAAGCCTATATCATTCTTAATAAACACACTAGGAAAATCGAAGAATCACTCAATGTGACATTCGATGAAACTCCTCCACCCTCTAAGACATCACCCTTGGTGGATGATGACCTAGATGAAGAAGAAGCGATTAGGGAAATCGAAAAGAAAAACCTAGAAAACGACGTTGAGGATGAAACTCTAGAGATTGACGAAATAGTTCAGATAATAAGGTATCATAGGAAACCATCCCTTAGAAAATTCAGAGGAAACTTAACCAAAGAACCCTTAGATTCACAAGCCCAAAACCCAAAGCAACTTTTATTGTTTTTCATTTCCTACCATAGAACTAAAGAATGTAAATGAAGCCTTAGGAGACGAAAGTTGGATAGTCGCCATGCAAGAAGAATTAAATCAATTCATTGCTAACGACGTTTGGGAGTTAGTTCCACAACCTAAGAATATGACAATTATAGGAACTAAGTGGGTGTTTAGAAATAAGTTAGATGAGAACGGTATTGTTTCTCGAAATAAGGCTAGATTAGTTGCTCAAGGTTAAAAACAACAAGAGGCAAAGCGAGTTTAATGACGAAAACTTATGCCCATTTGCTAGACTTGAGTCTATTAAATATTATTAGCTATGCTTGTGCTTTAGATTTTAATTATCCGAAAATATGGATGTAAAAAGTGCATTCCTGAACGGTTTTATCAATGAGGAGGTATACGTGGCACAACCTCCGGGATTCATTGATTTTGAAAAACCGGATCATGTTTATAAATTAAAGAAAGCTTTATATGGTCTTAAACAAGCACCCAAAGCTTGGTATGATAGATTAAACATGAATATAAAATGGGAATGGTAGATATCTCCTGTTTACTAAGAAGAAAAGTTCAAATCTCATCATTGTTCAAATATATGTCGATGACATTATATTCGGTTTGACTTGTCAAGACATGTGTGATGAATTTGCCAAAATCATGCATGACGAGTTCGAGATGAGCATGATGGGTAAACTTAACTTCTTCCTTGGATTACAAATTAAACAAATGGAAGATGGTATATTCTTTAATCAATCTAAGTATATTAAAGAAATGCTTAAGAAATTTGGTCTAGAAGATTCTAAACCAATGAAAACCCCCATGTCCTCCGATACTAAACTCATGAAAGATGAAGAGTGTGAGTCAGTAGATAGTACCAAGTATCGAGGCATGATAGGTAGTTTATTATACCTAACGGCAAGTAGGCCCGATATCATGTTTAGTGTCTGCCTTTGTGCCCGCTTCCAAGAGGCTCCTAAAACCTCTCACCTTGAAGCGGTTAAGCGTATCTTCTGATACATTAAAGGCACTACGCACTTAGGATTATGGTATCCTAAGGGGACCGGCATAGAAACCGTAGTATATGCCGACTCTGATCATGCAGGAGATTATGTGGACCGAAAGAGCACTAGCGGTATTTGTACGTTTGTGGGATGTTGTTTGACATCTTGGTTCTCGAAGAAACAAACCGCTCTTGCTATATCCACTACCGAAGCCGAATACGTAAGCGCCGGAAAGGCATGTCAACAAGCACTATGGATGAAACAAGCTCTCATCGACTACGACGTATGACTCGACGACGTTCCCATCATGTGCGACAACAAAGGCGCGATTGACCTTAGCAAAAACCCGGTGCAACATTCTCGTACCAAACACATCGAAATTCGTCACCACTTCCTCCGTGATAATGTCCAAAAAGGACATATATCTATCAAAAAAGTACCGTCCGTCGACAACATTGCCGACATTCTCACTAAACCTCTTAAACGTGAATCGTTTAACTATCTACGTCTTGGTTTAGGAATGATGGAACACATTCCATAAATCATATTGAGTACGCATCTCTTTCTTCTGTCTTAATTCTAGTCCGTGTTCCATTCCGTGTCGTGACAACTTAAATACTTCATCCGAAGTACTTTAAACATGTTTAAGTTGTGAAATGCAAATTGAATTGTCACTCCTTCTAGTCAAATTTGTGTCAAAAACAAAGTCAAAAATCAATGCCTGAGGGCGGCCCCCATATAGGCGGCCCCCCAATATATTGGGGACCACCAGGAGATATGGGACCGCCGTCAGAACAGAAGTGAATATGTACACCTTAAACAAAATTTTTCAAAACACAAAAACAAACACCCCCTTACCTGCAGGTGCGACGAACACAACCCCAAATCCACCAAAACTTCAAAATCAACCATTAAAACTTAAATTCAAGATCAAATCAACACCAATAATCATCCCTAACATCTCTAAGATCATCAATTGTAAGTCATTTCAACTATTTCTTTCATTTTGAGTCTAGGGTTCATGATGAACACCAAAAATTAAAATTGGGTATTTTTCATTTTTCTTTCGAATTTGTTCAATTGAAACCACTAGGATACAATGTATAACTAATATGCTTCCCGTAGATATAGGATTTGCATACATTGATAAGGTTTGTTGAAAAAAAAATTATTTTTGAACCAAAACCCCAATTTCATTTTGCAAAATCACTCACGTTAGGAACACAATAAAATTGTTGTTTTGCATTGTTAATACAATCTAAAAACATTTTTAAACACATGCATAATGATCTCATGAACAAATTTCGAGATACATAATTCATATGTATTTTTCGAATTGTTTGGATGAGCAAAATCAAACTTAGGAGCGTTTGGGTTAACTCTTAGGATTTTATATTTAGGTCGAGTTAATCAATACTCCACATTTGTTGCATATAGGCACACACTATGCACAAACTCAAAACATGAAAATAAGTATAAGTGATTAATATATGATCTTGTTAAATTTACCTTAGGTGACAATGCCTCGAAAATCATCTGAAGACTACAAAAATACTAGAGGACTATATCCCATAATATCACATCAATTTCGTACTCCAATAAGAGAAAAACTACGAAACCTTGAACAACGTTGTATTCACGAGGGTCGGGTGATTTTTGATAACTTTACGGATCTAAATTATGTTTGGTCTTTGTTTGAGTTTATCGAGTTTGAATGTATTCTTGAAATCAATGAACAAGTGTGTCCTCGCTTTATTCTTGAGTTTTATAGTCAGTATCAGTTGAGTTATTCTGACGAAGGTGAAATGTTTGTCGAATTGTTGTCATTCAAAATCAACTTTTTCTTATCTCTTAGAATATTGTAAATTCTTGGCCTTTCCTGGTGAAGGAGCGTGTTCCTTTTCTGATAGAAGGATAGTTGATAAGTTGAATATATGGTATTCCTACGGATGGTCCAGATCAAACCAACCTCCCCCCATTGAAGGACATCATCTCATCTATCTGAGTCGATCCGTGAGGACAAGTCCTCGCATCCAGTCCAATGAGGAAAGATTATGTTCTTGAATATCAAGTTTCAAACTCGTGAAATTAAACCATCTTTGAAACCTTTGGAAACTTTCGCAATTTGCATACTACATGGGAAACGAATGGAGTGGGTAACTAAGCAAGCTATAGTTACTTCTACCCATGGTATTTACTACCCGATTGTTTACATTCATCATGAATGAAAATCCAGAGTTAAACAATGAATCCTATGTCTTGTACGATCATGTCATGACTCATCTTGCTGCTCAACTAGAGCGAAAACCAAGAAGAGATCGTGGCATGAGAAGAGGTCGTCATTCCACTTCTTCCTCTTCTGCCTTCGATAAACCATCCTCATCTCATCTCAACGATGTATAAGAAATGGGAATGCTGAAGGGACCTCGCGTGCAAGCACTCCTTCCCCCATTCGTTATGTCAATTCCTTAACCGATCAAGTTCCCCAAGTTTTTAAAACCCACCTAACATTGAACCTCACCTTGAACCATTTTACACAAGCCAAACCGAAATCATCAACCGTCAAGTCTAATTATGAGATGAGAACCGTAGTGGAGTAAGGTCAATCAGAAAGAGTCTCAGAATGTTTGGAGAACAGAAGAATGAGAATGAGGGAATTGCCTAAGAAATTATTATAATATTCTATTAACTTACTAAAATTACTAGCTTAGACAATTTGAAACTGCAAGCTACTGGTAGAATTGCTTGGCACGGGCAATATGCTTGCCTAGGTGATCGTTAATTTTCCATCATCCCTGAAATCCTTGTTTGCAATATTTCTTGATACACTCTAGTCATTTTTATGACATAACATGTCTCTATGAATATGTCGCTTGCCTATATACATGCTCCTTTGATTTAGCTTAGGATACTTGGTTTTGATAGATGATTCATAATGAATTTGGCTTGATTAAATTTTTAGAAATATGTTAATCTAAGCATTTTAGAAATTTCTAGAAAAATATTTCCACTCTTCAGAAAACGGCCCCCTTAAACACTGGGCGACCCCCTTATATATAAGGGACCGCCGTGTAATTAAGGGACCGCCACCAGGGTCACGGATTTCTGCTATGACTCTCTAAATTTCTATGCAAGTTGACCACTATCCCATCTAGGCTTAGCTGATTTCTCCTTTTTGATAAACACATTTTGGAATCCTAATACTCAAACCCCATGCTTTACTACTTCAACCTATCTCTTCCACTTTAAATTATGAACAATTTTCATCACCTCATTCATCTTCTTCACTTCACTCTACCATGAATTCCACCAATGCCTCCTCATCCAATCCTTCTAAGAAAATCAAACTCACCATAATCCCTCCTAGACAATTATTTGTCAACATCTCTAGTGATGAAGAAGTGACCACTACACCTTCTCCCACCACCACTTCTTCTTCTCTAAGTGCTCCTAATGCACCATCAAAAACCACATCAACAAAAGAAACTACCTCAAGTCATGAAAACACTTCATCCTCCTTTCAATCTAAGCTACAAATATCACCAACTCCTACAAATGAACCAACCTCTCCTCAAACTTAAAATCCTTTTCTACAAAACCTAATGGATGTTCCTCCAAGGCCATCTAATCCTCAACCTCTCCAAAGCATCAAAAAATGAATGATCCAATTGCTGTTGCGAACAAACAAAATTGTTGGACAATTGATTACAAACAATTAAATGCGCTTTATAATGACTTTGTTCCTCAAAAAGAATCATTCGTTGAACAAACATGTTCTTCATCTTCTTATATTCCCTTTGTTAAGATTCTGGAAACAAAAACAATGCCAAGTGAGTTACCTTTGATCAATGAATTATTCAATATAAAAGTTGGATTTGAAAAGTTGTTTCTGTTGATAAAACAGAACAGTAAAAGGGCAAGCATGTTTTATACATCAAAGGAAGAGATAGCTCTTAATGATTTTTGTCGAGATCAAGTTAAACCACTTCTTAATGAATTACTGGATTACTTTGATGGCTTTCAGAATCTATTTCAAAGGGATATAAAAGAAATGAAAGATGCGTTTGAGCAAAATGATGTTTATCTTGATGAGATTGAAAGGCAAAATGATTTGTTGAAAGATCAACTTTTGGAAGCATCACTCAAACATGATATTGAGCTATGTGTGTTGTTAAACCATGAATGTGTTGATAAGTCCTTACATGATGAACTTGAACAAGTCAAAAAGAAATCTTTAGAGATTCAAGAGGGTTTGAAAGCAAGAATAAAAATTCTTGAGAAAGATGTTCAAAGATGTGAAAAACAAAGTGTTGATTTTGAGTTAAAATTGCAACATGAAAAAGAAAAACATAAATGGGATTCTTCGAAGAATAAAAACTCAAAACCTCTTGATTTCTCTTGGATTTCTAGAATACAGAAACTTGAGGATGAGAACGTGTCTTTGGATTTTAAAGTACAATCTTTGATAAAAGAACGAGATAATGCCAAAATGGAATATAAAAAGCTTTTCGATTCAATCAAAAAGACACGGTCTCAAACTCAAAAGGAAATGGATGAGTTAATTGCTCATGTCTCTGAGAAAACTTATGCATATGGTGCTATTCGTGCTGAGAATCAGAATCTTTTAGATACCATATCTGAGTTGAAAGCTAGAATGAAAAATGGTGAAAATGGTAAGTCTGTGAATACTAAGTTTGACAAGACACATGGTTCTCAATCTTTTCTTTGTGTCACACCCTTAAATAAAAATGCTTCTCAAAAGCAGACGGTTGTTTTAAAAACAAAAGAAAACCATGTTGAGTCAAAACCAGTCACTTTACAGACTTCACATAACAAACAAACAGGGACACATCAAAACACAAATGTCATTAGCCCTGGAATGTACAGAGTTGTCACACAACAAGAATCACAAACAAACAAGACTAAGAATGTGTTATCTTCTACAGGAATGAATGCTACATCTAGTGTTAAAAGACCAAAGAGTAGAGATTCACATGTCAAGACCAGTGTCTTAGATGTCTCTAAGAATGAAGCAAAGAAAGAAGCAGTTTATGTTAGGAAAAATAAGCAAACAGATAATACATTTGCTAAAGTTGTGTCAAACAAGGAGAATGTAATTGATGTTGCTGTTGCAAACGCTTCTAAAGCGAAAACTTTGTTATGTGTTTCTTGTATGCAAAATGTGCTTATTCCTTGTCATGATAAATGTGTTGCTAAGCATAAATTGAATGTGCGTTCGAATGCTCGTAGAACCTTCTCTGTTAATTCTAGGATACCAAAATCTTCTGAAACTACTTTTGTAGCTCCTAAGACTAGGTTTTCTGAGAAAGCGACACAATCTAAGACTTTAGATACTACTTCTGTAGCTTCCAAATCTAAGATTGATGAAGCAAGTGCATCAAAAGCTAGAGATAAGGTTTCTAGTGCGTTTAAGAAAAAGAAAAGAAACATGCGTGATAAACCATTAAGCCCATTCATGCTAAACAAGATTCGGACAAGTAGATTATGGCAAAAATGGTTTGAATCACAACCAAATGTTATGTGGACACCTGTTAACACAAAGCCACATGCTCATACTAATCCTTCGAATACGAAACCACTGGTTTCAGTTAAGAGATGGATAGTCAAATTGCCCAGTTGTCCATGTGTTGTTTCTTCTTGTGTTGCAGGTAGTCCAGATCGTTCTATGGGTTGTTGACAGTGGTTGTTCAAAGCATATGACGGGTGATCGTTCACTATTGAGAAACTTCGTTGAAAAGTTCATGGGAACCGTTCGCTTTGGAAATGACAACTTTGCAGCTATTACAGGCTATGGTGATTATATACATGGCAATATCACTATTTGTCATGTATATTATGTTGAAGGTCTTGGACACAATCTCTTTAGTGTTGGACAATTTTGTGATGGAGATTTGGAAGTGGCTTTTCGTTCTAATACATGTTATGTTTAAAATCTGGAAGGAGATGATTTGCTCACAGGCGGACGCGATTCAAATTTATATACTATCTCCATTTCAGACATGCCTGCTTCTTCACCTATTTATCTAATGTCCAAAGCAACTTCAACAACGTCATGGTTATGGCATCGACGACTGTCACATCTTAATTTTGGCACCATAAACGATCTTACCAAACTTAGCTTGGTTGACGGTTTAGCAAAGTTCAAATATGGAAAAGATCATCTTTGTTCTGCTTGTGAAAGAGGAAAAATCAAGAAAGCTTCTCATCCACCTAAATTGATTCCAAGTGATTACTCCAAATCGGAATTACTTTATATGGATTTGTGTGGTCCAATGAGAGTAGCTTCGGTCAATGGAAAGAAGTATATTCTTGTGATAGTGGATGATTTTTCTAGATTCACGTGGGTTTATTTTCTTTGTTCGAAAGATGAAACTCCAGAGATCATTAAGAAATTCATTGCTCATGCTCAATTGAATTACAAAGCCAAAGTTTGCAAGATTTGGACTGATAATGGCACTGAATTCAAGAATGCAACTCTCAAAGCTTATTATGAAAAGTTAGATATTATGCAACAATTTTCAATTGCTCGCACACCTTAGCAAAATGGAGTAGTAGAACGACGTAATCGTAATATGGTTGAGGCTGCTCGCACAATGCTTATTTTTTCGAGGTTACTTGAATTTCTTTGGGCTGAAGCAGTTGCTACAGCATGTTTTACTCAAAACCGGTCAATCATCAACACACGACACAATAAAACACCTTGCTGTTACGTGGACGAAAGCCAAATGTTGAGTATTTTCATGTGTTTGGCTATCCGACAAATGACCGTGATGATCTTGGGAAAATGAAACCTAAAGCAGACATTAGGGTTTTTATTGGTTATTCGAAAACATCAAGAGGTTTTCGAATCTATAACCGTCGCACCAAAAGGATTATGGAGACTATTCATGTCAAGTTTGATGAGCTTACAGCAATAGCTTCTGAACACGATTGTTTAGAACCCGAACTTCAACGATTTAATAATCAAAATTCATCAGATGACTTAATGAATACTCCTTCAAAAGAGGATTTGGATAATTTGTTCGGTCCAATGTTTGAAGATTATTTTGAGCAGAAATCTTCTGATACTACCATCAATTCCGCTGCACAACCGACTCACGATCAAGAAGACTCACCTTCTACATCTTCAATCATTGTTGACACACATGAGGCTCCTCCTGTTGTCACAACATCTGACGAACAAACTTCTCCAATCTCTTTACAAGAGTCTGATGAATTCAATCAAGAAGATTCTGCTGATTTTGATGGTAATACACAGTTTGTTCCATATGATTCTCTGAATCATGAGGAAATTGAGTCATCTACAACGAATCTCGAACCATCAAATGTGCAGAATTTCCATCAAGTACAACCCTCGACTCACATTTGGACAAAAGATCATCCTCTAGACCAAGTTATTGGTGACCCATCCAAACCTGTTATGACTCGTCAACGGCTACATACCGATTCTGAGGTTTGCATGTATGCATTAACCGTTAGCACTATTGAACCAAAGAACATCAAAGAAGCTATGGCCGATCATAGTTGGATTGAGTCCATGCAAGATGAGTTGAATCAATTTGAAAGACTTCAAGTTTGGGAATTGGTTCCACGACCAGAAGGAAAGAATGTTATTGCTCTCAAATGGCTTTGGAAGAATAAGTGTGATGCAGAGGAAGAGATTATTCTCGAAGGTGTATGTCCCAACGACGGCTGCAATTGAAGGTAATCCTGGTTTGATGAGAGAATTGAATAATGGAGGATATTTAGATATGATGGAAACCCACTGATATTATTACAAACTAAAATTAATTAAATAAAAACCTACTTTAAATCAGGGAAAAGATCTAGGAAATGGGATCTCAAAAAAAAGCTTCGGGAAACAAAATAGGTTATAGGGAAATCCTAAAAATTAAAATTATAATAAAATACGGGGGACAGGAATCAGGTATCGGGAACTAAATACTAAAAATTAAGAAAATAAAATGCTAAATTAAATTAAAAATAAATTAATTTAATTAAGTTAATTGAAAAATAAAGAAAGAAAACTAGAACCTACAACGGACGGTCGTTTGAATGTAAACGAAAAGAAACGGTAAACCGCACTCGGTTAAAAGGGTCTATGACTGAAATTTTAGAAAAATTACGCTACACTAAATTTATATTTTTCCTAGACACTAAATGACCTAAAGAAAAATTTATAAAAAAGAAAAATATTAATTTTTTGATTTTTTATGATTTTTTAAGATTTATGAATTAACAAAAATAAACTTTTTCTAACTATTAACACTATAATTTTTCTTTTATTTTTCAAATATACTAGATTTAAAATGAAAATTTAATGCAAAAAAGAAATTTTAATTTCTTTTTTTCAACTAGTTTTTCTATTTTTTATGATTTTTATAAGAAAAAGTATAATAACTAAAATCGTATATTTTTTTTTCTATTTTAATTGCTAGAAAATACAAATTTAACTGGAAAAATATAGAAAAATGGTTTTAATATGCTAAAATGGTGCAGAAAATTAATAGAAACAAAAGCCCTAATTTTTAAAACCCAATTGAACCCTAATTTATTCAATTAAAATTTTAACCTAATTTTTAATAAAACTAAAAACAAAAATATTAACTTTTTTATTTAACTAAGAAAGACAGGGTAAAAAGTGAAAGAAAGTAAACTACAGGGTAGGCGGGCTAATATTTGTAAATTTACACTATAGAAGAAACGGGTAACCCTAGACTTTAAGAAAAGTACAAAACAGACCCTGCGCTATTGGCTTAATTTGGCTTATTAAAAAGTGCTTTTCAGACAAAACTCAAAACTACAAAGTTATAGAACAGCTTATTTCTAACAACTTTAACAAAAGCACTTTGGACTTTTAACCAAAGAATAAGCTAGAAAATAAGCTGTAAGTTTCCTGTCACAGAAAGTAGCTATTTGACAAGCTTTTTAGGTTTTGGCTTATTGTGAGCTTATTACTTAATGAAAGCTGAAACTAAAAGATGCTTATTAAGACTTAAGATGTATACTAGAGGTTTTTAAACTAAAATCACCCTATGTTGAACAAATTTAAAAAGAAAATGAAGATGAAAAATAGCAAAGTTTAAATGAAACTGTTTTTGAGCTTTTTTATGAGTAAACTAAATGCTTATTTTTGAACTTTGAATGCTGAGATTTAGGAAATGAGCTACTCTAGCAGTCTATATTCTACTTAGGTGAAAGGATTTATAACACTTCACAAGGAAATGAGAAATTTTAAAGATGTAATAAACCAATCCTAAGTACTGCTACTATCTATTGTTGCTGATCTACTTTGTTGCTGATGCAAATGGTAATGCACTCAAATACAGGCTCAACTTTTAGAGCTAACACTTTACTAAAATGATCCTAAGTGAACACAAACTAATCTTGACCTCTAAGTTGCTTTTAAAGTCCTAAAATCTAAAAGTCTAGTGACTGAAATATGCCCTGGTGCAAAATGAGAGATTTAACACTCTAACTTTTATAAAACTAAACTCTAACTTTTAAAAGCTGTTAATCTCTTGAACTTATACCCTAACTCACATGAATGAACAGCTTTGACAAGTTGATTATGATTTTAAGAGTAAAAATAGGCCAATACCAAACACTCCTTTAGAAAAACTGTCAAAACTATTGTGAGCTTAAAACCTATATAAAAACTAAAACAACCTAAACTCTTTATCTACTTCTATTTGAATTGGATTAATAGAGCTGATTGAACTAAAAAAACTGTAGCTTATTTAGAAAAATAAGCTACTTACTCTACTAGCTTATTACTTACTAGATGACAGAATTTTATGAGAAACTGAAATTACTCAAACTAAAGCTTATGAAATCTAAAATCAGCTAATAACAAACTTAAACAACATTGTATTTAAGAGAATTAAGCAAAGCTTGATGAGAAATAAGCAAATATAAAAAACTACTTTTAAGCTAGTTTGAATCTAAAGGAGTATAACCTGAAAATAATGGAGTCTCAGAACTAGAGCCACTCTAGTTGAGTGAGTGGCTCAAATTGTGATCCTAAGTGGCTTCCAAGGCCTCTAAACCAAAGAGCAATAAGCTCAATAAGCTATTTTCAGCTTATTTCTTCATTAAGCTGCCAAATCTTGATCAAATGAACTCAAGTGGTAATGATGAATGTAAAATGATGAGAACAAGTGAATGATTCATTAAAAACAGGTAATAAGCTAAATTTGAGCTTATGCAAAGTAATAAGCTCACATGAGCTTATTGAGAGCTTAATGATGTAAAATTTGCTTAAATTTGAAATCAAAGAGCAAGGTAACTTGAAAACTGAAATATATTGCTCAAATTCGTAAGGTACAAGCTGAATTACATTAAAATGCTTAAAAGAAAGACTGAATTTAAATTACACTAAAAAAAACATAGTAAAAGTGGTGTGTGGACTTCGGCTTGCTCTTTTTTTCTTTTATAGCAGTCCCCAAAGACTTCTGGCTCATGGGTTGTGTTTGCTGTGTGTGTACAAGGCAGCATACCCAATCCTAGCCCTCCATTCCTTTTTGTACACCATCTCACCATTAAAGGGGTCTCGGGTTGAGTGGGTATAGGGTTAGGGTGAGCTGGGAAGTGTACTAGGGTGAGCGGTATGGGGTAGAAACCATGGGAGAGGTGGTATAAGGTTTGGCGGGAAGGGGGTTGAGGTACAGAGTTGGTTCGCAGGTTTAAAAGAAACGAATGGGGAAGAGGCAAAACTGGCCCTCCATCTTTCTTTCTTTCAGCCCCTTTTAGTTATAAATAGGGTTTGGAAAGTGACGCATTTGGTCCCTGTGGTTTTATAAAAAGAGAAATAAAGAAGGTTTTGAACAATTACAAAAATGGTCCCTGCGTTTTATAACTAAAAGAATAAAAGGGTTTTGGTAAATTGCAAAACCAGCCCTTGTGTTTGTATTTTTTCATTTTTCTTTATAAAACAACTTTTAAAATTGGCAATTTAGCCCCTAAAGTTTTATAAAAAGAATTGTGGGCTTTTGTTGGGCTTGGGTTTTGTGTTGGGCTTTTGGGCTTGTATTGGGCCCAATTGAGTGTGTCTGGGCCCAATAAGGTTTAGGCTTATGTTATTGGGCTTTTTAAGGCCCAATAAGGTTCAGGTGGGTTTTGTGTGTACAATGGCTGAGATTGGCTGTAACTGGGCTAGGATTGGGCCTTCAAAGTCTTCACAGTCTTTGTCAATTGCACACAAATGGGCTGTTGAAATTGATTGAGGGCCCATTTGGTCTTCACAGTCTTCATAGTTATACTATTGGGCTTTCCCGGCCCATCAGATGGGTTAAGATTGCATCCAATAGTATTCTTCAGTTCCGGCTCCGGTTTGACTGCTGATTCTTCTGGATTGACTTTGACTTTGACTTTTTTGGTCTTTGGCCTTGATTTTTCACAGTCTTTTCCATTCCATGCTCAGTTTTGTCATTTTGGCTTGGTTTTCTGTCTTTTTGATGATATCCACTTCCTGCACAATACAAATGCAAAACAAACATATATTTGGCAGTTTTTGTCTGTTTTTGGTCATTTAAGCTCGTTTTTAGAGGTAAAAGATATGTGTAATTAAGCACTTATCATGCAGCTAAAAGATGGTCTTGGGGTTGTTAGTAGTAACATACATTTCACGCATAATTCAGAACATACCAAGAACGGAATGTACAGGCTAGGGGCGATAGTTGTGGATGTTGATTTAACCAATGGAACTCAAGTGGTGTGGACAGAAACATTTTTATTACAGGACCACCGCTCTACCTGTAAGTATTTAGTATTTTGATACTAAGAGTCAGGATCACATAAGAGGAAAATTAAACATAAGTAAAATAACAACATTCTAGACCACTCATGTTAGATGCATGTAGAGATTAGATGCATCCCATAAAAAATTTCTCTCCTTCGTTTGGAATTAGTAGCTAGGAACGATTTGAAGAATACTAGTAATCTTAAGATCAACCAAGAACAATAAGTGAGATGTAGGTTGGATTGTTAGAGAAACTTGGATGGAATATGGATGATGTATTAATGAAAGTGTGTGGAAAACACCCTTTGTTATCCGACAAAACATCTCATTTGCAGGCTCCCTTGGTATAACAACCTGAAATTTTCATCCGACAAAGGATGGGCGTGTTGTGTTCATGTTCCCTTGGTATAACAACCTGAAATTTTCATCAATGTAATTATCCATCTATTAAATTAGATGAAATGTAATATCTATATATACTACCTTTTTACAGGGAAATTTTCTTTTTGAAATTCAAATCAAACAACTTAGGATTGATAATGATCAACTCTTGAACCAAATCATGTCTCAAGAAATTGTGCATATTGTTGCGAATTCTGTGGATATTTGTGATGTGAAAAAGTCATGTGTGAATGATTGCAAGAAGTGTCTAGAACTTGAGATTGAGCTTTTCAAAAAGAAAGATTTCGTTGAAAAAGAGGCTTACGATAAACTTGTCAAAAGTTATTCAAATTTAGAAAAGCATTGCATTTCATTGGAATTAGCAACTCAACTTAATCAAGAGATTTTTCAAAGGGAAAATTCTGGTGAAAACCTAAATGCTCCCACATTTAATCAATTATTTGAAATAAATGAATTGAAAGCTCAGTCACAAGAGAAGGACACAGTCATTAGAAAGTTGAAGGAAAGAATCAAATATTTGAGTGGAAAAGATAGTGTGGAAAATGTAAAGAAAGATATTGATGAGATTGAAATAATCAACATTGAACTAGAACATAGTGTGGCAAAATTACTTTCGGAAAATGAAAATTTGAGAAAAGAACGAGAGCATTTGAAATCAATTTACAAAGACCAATTTGACTTAATTAGAAAGACACGCGTTCAATCAAAAGAACATTGTGACTCTTTAATTGCTCAAATTAATGCAAAGTCTGTTGAAATTTCAGATTTAAATGCTCAACTTCAAGAAAAGGTTTTTGCTATTACAACAATGAAAAATGAATTAAGGAAACTAAAAGGGAAAAATATTGTCAATACTGTGGTTTCAAAACCTAATGCCACTCTTGCTCCAGCAATGTTCAAGCTTAATGATTGTCAAGTTTTAATACACTATAAAATATACGATATAATATAACCTTAAGAGCAATTAAGAAAATTCTCTAAGGAAAATTCACTCTCAAAAATATATATAATATAATATATAATACGTATATTTAACCGGATAAATATGATCACCCGGGTCGTTTTCCCAACGACGAGTGAAATTGAAACCTCGTTTAAGCTTGGGTTATGATTTGAATAAGAAAATAGATGATTTGATGATCTATGACTACTAAATAAAAAGCAACAATTAAAATTGAAAATTAAAGGCAATTTAAACAATTAAACAAATATGGAAAACAAATAAAACACGACAATTAAGCAAATAGACTAAAATTAAACCCTAAAATTGCAAACTAAGTTTCTAAACCTAAATTAGGATAAAAGAAAATTTTATGAAAAAGAAAAATATTTTTTTGAATATTTTTGAATTTTTTATCAATTAAAAACAATTTAAACTAAATTAAATCATAGAAAATAGCAAATAAAGTCCTAAAAATTGGGAAAAATAATTTTTAAGCTTAGAAAAGTCTAAAATATTATAAAAGCAAAGAAAACTATTTTTAACTATTTTAAAAATTAAAATCCTATTTTTAAAATTTAAAAATAAAAGCCTAAAAATGAATTTTAAAATCTCAAAAGAGTGAAACTGATTTTTCTTAATGTAAAACTAAAGCTATTTTCTATAAAGCTAAAAACTATTTTTTTGTATTTTTCTGAAACTTTTTACTATTTTTTATTGAATTTTTAATTTACGAAAATTGATTAAAAATAAAATTTAAGCTAGAAAAATCTAAAAAAATTAGGGATAAATCTTAAACACTAGCAGGAACACAAGAAAAATAAGAAAAACCAATTTGCTAAACAAATAAGCCCTCAAATGAGCTTATATGGCTACTGCTTATTATGAAAAAAGGAAAACTAAAACTTGTATATTAAATAAAAGAAAGGAAGAGTGGACGAATTGTCCCACCTAGTATGCTGGTAAGTGAGTGTGTGTGTGAACTAGAGGTCTCAGGTTCGAGGGTGGCTTACACCCTTTTTACTTTCTTTTTTTTTGACTTTTTTTTGCTAAACTAAATACTAGGACTTATAGAGGACACAAAAATAAGCTACTTTTATAAAGATAACCTAAACTGAAACTTAATAATAAGCTCAAAAAGAGCTTATGAAGCTCCTGACCTCAGTGAGTAGGGGTTTCCCTATGGTTTTACTAAAACAGCTCTAAAAAGCTCAAATTAAGCTCAAAATGGGAAACAAAAGGAGATTTGGAAAGCCTATGATGTGTATGAGCTTATTATGAAAAGAGAAAAAAACTGAAAATTCATTTAAGCAACAAAAAGTGATGATAAAAGAAGCAAAGTCAGGAAATAAGGAAAAAGGCTTAAAATCAAAATAAGCTAAATTGCTCAAATAGCAAAGACAGCAAATGAGCTTTTGCAAACTTGAAAAAACAACTTATAAGCCACAATTACCAATCATAAAACTTACACTTATAAGCTAGAAATCAAATTTAAAGAAACTAAATTTACTACCTACTGTTTTTGGCTTTTCAGGTTTTTTAATGACTTTTAATCTAAATTATACTATAGTAAACCTACTTGGAAATGAAAATTAAGCTCTAATCTATATTTAACTATATCTAAACTATATCCTATTAAAAATTTAAAACCTAAATCCTTTAATTACTTAGCTCAAATGAAAGCCAAAAGTGACAGCAGGAACTAAGCTGTTCCTGCTGGTGCACTTTGCACAAGCACAAAACCAATAGTGCAGGTTACCTAAAGGGTAATCCTGCACTTGGACACACTCCTTTAGAGTGCAACAACACAATGCAAGCAAAATCTAAGCCCTAAGAGGTTTAGATCCAATTTTCACAAACAAAAAGTAAGGGTGAAATGCCCTGGTGCAGAAGCAAGCAAATTAGACCATAACTTTTTGAATTTTGCAACCTAAGCTTTAAAAACTCTTTTACGACTGATTATAAATGAAACCTAAGCTAACCCAAACAAAATGCCCAATTACTTTTGACTTTTTAAGGTCAAAAACTCTTAAACCAAACACCCCTTTAGGTTTTTGACAGAATTTAAAAAGTTTTTAAAATGAAAACTAATTAAGAAAACTTTACTACCAGACATTTAACAGCTTATAACATGCTTAATAAACATAAATCTACCAACTAAATTAAGCTAATCCCTAAGATCTAAACTAGGCTAACTATATTTTTTGGTTTTGTTTAAAACGTTTATAACAAATTATATAAAACTATGATCTAGACTAAGAGAAGCAAAAACAGATGAACTACTATGATTAATAAGCTAGGAAAAACACAATTAAGCACTTAATAAGCACACTGAATAAGCAAATAAGCATAGAAAGCAAATAGAAAACTATTTAAAGCTAGAATAAAAGGGATTAAATGAGAAACTTACAAGGCACCTCTAGCTAAACAAGAGGACCCTAATAGGGCAGCTACAAGCTCCCTAGCTTATTAATAAGCTAGGGTAAAAGTCCTTGGGAGCTCATTCAAGGCTAGCTCCCCTTCCTTAGTTTCAAAGTCCATATTGCATAGGTAAGGTTTAGATTTTAAGCTGATTTTAGGAATTTTAAGTAAATTTAAGTCTAATTGAGCTCAATTTCAGCTTATAGACTGAAAGAGCTTATATGAGCTTGTTGAGCTTTAGCTTAACATCAAATAAGAAAAATGAGAGCTTATGAATTTTAACAAAAGAGCTTTTGAGAGATTAAAAACAACTGAATTTCATTAATAAAAAGATTGATTACAATACTTAAAAGGAAAGTTACAAGGTTTTAAAAGGAAAATTAAGCTAAAAAGGAAAATTAAGCTAAAACTTAAATCTAAAAGCTATATCCTTGTGTGTGAAGAGTGAGACTCTATTTATAGCCTTGAGAGGAACATTCTAGGCCATGCCTTGCTGTCCAAGCCTCTTCTAATCATTGCCGTCCAATCAATCAATCATTAGATCATGATTTTGAGCCGTTGGATCATTTGTGGACACTAGAGGATTACCAAGCTGTCATTCTTTGATTGTGACAGTTTGTGCTACTTATGTGAGTGATTTGAGAGCAAAACCCACATATCTAGTGTGCTTCTCTATTGATGACGTGGCCTAAGCTTGAGTGAGAGCTTAAGTGAGCAATGATTTGACTGAAATAACCCTTCCATCTTGCTTAGGAGCCTTTGAATAGACCTCCGTACCCTTCAATTTTAACTTGCCCCTTGATTTGACCATGGTAAATCGTGAAGACGAAGATGAATAGTGTTCACGCCCATTTTTAACTGAAAGGTTAAATTCAGTTAGATCTTTGGCCAAATGTCACTTCTAGTCCCTCTCTTTCTTTTCTCCCTTTCTAGTTATAAAAGGTTTTGGAAATATACAAGTTTGGTCCCTGGAGTTTTAGTAACAAAGGAATGGGCTTATTGATTTGGGCTTATGGGCTCCGGATAGGGTTTCCTAGGGTTTTTTTAGGCCCAATAAGGTTTCTTGGGCCCAATAAGGGGTGAGGGGTTATTTTTGCTTAGAGGTTGAAAATGGAATTTTTTTAGGTTTTTCTTTTATTGGGTTGACTTTTTGTTGACCTGTTGACAGGATTTGACTGCGGGTTTGACTTTTTACCTGGCTTTGGCTATGATTCTTTGGCTATCTTTTTGTACACTTTTGATTCTCCTGTAGTCCGTGCATGCCCGTTTTTTGACTGTTTTCTTGTGATTTTTTTTGAGTATATATAACCGCACCACACAAAACACAAATACAAGCATATTTGGGTCCGATTTTTTTTTGGTCCTGTTTTTGGGTTTATTTGGGTCTTTTAAAGAAAAAAAGGATATTGTATTTAAACACTTAGACAAAATTTCCCCCAAACTAAAAACGATTTGCGTGGTCCTACACTTCAATATCACATGCCTTTAACCAAATACCTCGAAACTCCCCCAAACTAAACCTTTGAAAAGTAGCAAAGGGTTTTGTTGAAGAGCTAGAGAGTTCACAATGTATCAAACACCCCCCGAATTCCCCATTTTCAATCTCTTTTTTTCTTTTTATGATTTATTCCTTTATAAATAACGTACTAAACTACAACTTATTTGATGTTGACATACTGTAATTGTTTTTCAAATTACCAATCATTTGTAACATTTTGGATCATAGAACAAAAAGCACAATTTAAGTGTCTAAAAGATAACTCAATCAAAATCAAATAAGTGTAATATAGGGCGGTTCCCCCCCTCTGATTTTTCATTTACCCCATTCTAAGCATAAAAATAAAGATCACCGTTGATTAGCGAGCTAGAGATGCTAAGACTACTTATAAATACAACTTGTGAGTTCCTCATCCAACATAAATCATATATTTAGGTATGAGAGTGTTCAAATTAATTAAAAAAACCATTAAATCCACATATTTAGATAGATAAACTGACCAAGCTTTACACATGGCCTTTGAGCTTAATATGTAAACACTAGCAAGATCCCACAACTCTCAAAGCAAATCAAAACCTCCTAGAAAACATCGTTGTGTTCTCTTGATCCCATAATGACTTTCTTCTCTAGCAAACCCCACCGTCATCGTGTAAGTGCTTAAAGGCTTTTTGACAACCCATCCGAGAATTAACTAATGCGAAACGCATGAACTTCCGATGAAAAATGCCTATGTAGACTTTTGCAAACCTTAGTTCGAAAAGAATACCTACTGGTTATAAGAAAATGAAACATTTACTAATTTATTTTCTAAACTGCAACATTATTATTTCTATTACATATTAGGCTAGAAATGGGTATCACTTTCTTTTGACGATACACTCATCGGGCCACAGCCTCCTGACAAGAGCTAGCTACTTCGTGTACTTATATAATATCCAAACCCTAAATATACAACCTTCCACCCTTCTTTCCGAGATGTCACATTCGGGAGCGAAACCGACAAAATCCCCATGTACTTAATTACGTGGAGTTTTGTATATTAATTATAACACAAAGGATTTAAATAACTTGCCATCTTTTTATATTCACCAACTACATTTTTAAAGATTTTTTTTTAAAATAATTCACAACATTATTTTTGCAAAAAGAAAATTTTTTGTTTTAAAGAAAACTCAAAGTATAAACTTGAACCTAAAATTCTTATTTACCAACTATGTTTATTGTGACTTCATCATCGATAAAGTTTTATTTTTCTGAATATTTGATTAGACTTTTTAAGAGTAAAACTCTAATTCGTAAAAAATAAAGAGAACACGTATAAATAAATCAATTTAATGAACTCCGGGGAAGAAAAACCACAAGTATTCTTATAAGCCATTAAGATATTCCAAATAAACTTTGTTTAGAATCTAATTCGTAATCAACACTATCAATCTCTTATTCTTTGCAATTTAAAAATCCTAATAATAGAATTTGCAAATACTAGCCTATATAGAATCCTACTTGGCATATTTAAAAAATCTACTTGAGATTACACAATTTTTCATTTACTAATGAATTCAAGTCTAGCATGTTTAAAGACTACAAGAGACTCACAACAAACTATATCATTAATTGTTAAGGTAGAAAGCTAGAACTCTACACGTTCGATCGGTTAAAAAATTACTTCTTATTCTTTGACTCAATACGGAAAACCTACATTCAGTGCTTAACACGTTTTTATATTATTTTTTTTTTATATACACAAATATATTTTATTTTCTTTTATTTTTTTTTTTTTTTTTTTCATTTTTTCCTACAAATAAGATCTTAAACAATTAAAAAATTTGGCGGTACTTGAGAACAAAAACAATAAGCATGTAACATCAAATCGATAGATTCTCCTCCCCAAACAAACGAAACATTGTCCCAATTTTTAAAAATTGTGTCTCCTACCTAACTAAAATCTAAAGCTTTATTGGAATTATGCAAGATAAAACTGAATCGATTAAGATGGAAAGAAATGGATTTCCCCAAACTAATTTCCCACAAAGGATGAGAACTCGAGTAAACGGACAAATCAACTGGCCACGAAGGCTTTCAAAGACATTGTGTGGTTCGAATCCCTACAAAAATCACAACAAACAAGCAACAAACATCGATAAATCGAAGAGAGTATAGCCACAAAACACATTCTACAACACATTATTAGAAAATAGGAAAAAAAGAAAAAAAAAAAAAGGATAGGATAAGCATGGGGTGAACTCCCACGAAGCGGCTTGTTTTTGGTCACCGAGTCGCAAGCTCGACTCGATCCCTGAATTAATTCGTCCTTAGGGAGAGCAATACTTAGAACAAGAAACTTTCATTGAAACTGCCACCGGCTTATGAAACGTGACGATGCCGGGGTCAAACACGGTGTCTTCACTCCCGAAGGAGATAAATGAAGAAAGAAAGATAATGAAGGTCAAATATGAAACAAGGGTGGGAAGGGTGTGTAAAATATCGGCCATAAAATCATGCGGTTTAGAAACACCCTTAAACACTTTGGTTATCAAAATACCCGCTTCGGGTTCAAAACATTTCTCAACATCCGGTGATTCTGGTGGAGGATGAGGAATTGACTGATCATCTTGGTGGTCAAGGTTAGGTAACTCATTATCTTCATCTTCGGAATCATCATTCTCAGCGCCTGGTGGAATTAAATCATCTGGAATAAGAAAAATATCGATCTCTTCTTAAGTAGGCTCAGTATCCTCAACGGGGATAGAAGATACGGGAAGAGAACCGATAACTGAACTTTGATTAGCATGAACATTTTCATGTGATTGGGAAGTTGAAATCTCACAAAGCACTGTCATAATACTAAGATATTCCCCAAATTCATGATCATTCCCTGAAGGAAGTGTTAAAAGTTCACCAGCGAACTCATGGTGAAGAGGATCACTCCTTGGAGAAAAAGTAATTGAGGATTCATTTTGTTCTGGTTCATGATAGGAAATCACTTCGGAAACGAGATTATGGAAAGCATCATCACTAAGCAGATTATCAAGAAAAGTTACGTCTCCTTCTGAATCGAAATAATCTTCCTCAAAGTTAAAAGAAACTTCCATAGCAAGAAAAACATCGATCTCATCATTATTGCCTTCTTGAGCAACCTTATCGGATTAAGGTGTGTTGAGTAAAACTGGCTCATCAAAAACGTTGGAATTTTTGATCTCAACATCTTCTTCCATCTCATCAAAAAGAGGATTTATGGTGCTAGATTTGAAATTGTCATCAAATTCAAAAAGAGGATTTGAGTAAACTTGAAAATTCTCTTCATGCAAGTCCTTCTTAAGAGTCGAATCATCATTACCCGGTGGTAACGAATCAAGGGGAGCAAGTTCATCGGCGAACCTCTCAAAATTATCACTAGTCTTCACTGGAGAAGAACTAGGAGAAGGATCATCAGGATGAGTAGTGGTACTGCCACTAAACGGGTCATCTTTTGAGAAATCGATTACAGAAATGACGTGAACAAAATGCTTATTTTTGTTTTTCTCAGATTTATCGGCATAATAAACAAGTTCTTCATTTCCTACTCTTAGAGTCAATGTTTTTTCGTACAAATCAATGAGAGCTTTTGCAATGCGAAGGAAAGGTCTTCCTAGAATAATAGGCACTTTCGGGCCGGGTTCAAAACTAACCAACACAAAATCCGCAAGAAAAGTGAAACCATCAACTCTAACTACAACAACCTCGGTTATGCCCATCGGGTGAGTAATGAAACGATTGGCAAGCTCAAGTGTCATTCGAGTAGGAGTCAAAGCTTCAAGCCCGAGTTGCTTGTAGATAGAATGAGGTAAAAGGTTAATGCTAGCTCCGGAATCGGCTAAAGCACTAGTTCTATTGAGTTCTTGTAAAGCACATGGGATAAGAAATTTTCCCAGATCTTCAAGTTTCTCGGGAACTTTGTTCATGATGATAGCAGAACATTCAGCATTCACAGTTGTAATGACGATCTCCT
>BQNB010050728.1:0-41370 GCA_026074375.1 Tanacetum coccineum
GGCTCGATCTCTACCCATTCGTCTAGCTATCAAATGAAGCGCGAAAAGGCATTACTTGATTTCGACTCTCACCAAGAGAAGAGATTATCTCACCTAAAAACCCAACTCAGACAACAGCAGGACGACATGATTGGAAAAATTAATCTTCTTTGGAAAACTATTTCTGAAAAGCTCAATGAGGCATCTCACCCTGAAAATGCAAGAAATTCCATGGCCCCCAAAAGCATTGCAGCAATCAGCCATGACAAAAGGGAGGAACTCAGAAAGAAAGGAATCAAAAGCCCATCAAAATTTCTCTCCCCAAAATATCTCTCTCGCATCCATAAAAGAAATAAACAAAAATTCGTCAGCTCCAAAACGCGTTCATTTCGTCAATTCAATCATTATCCTAAGCACGGACAGTGATACGGAAGAAGAAGACGTCTCGTCGACCAACGCATGCGATCTCAACCTCGGTGGTATGGTAAAAGGGAAAGAAGGGGTAAAGGAGCAAGGCAAGGAAGAAAATGAAATGGAGACCGACTTGGAAGTAGATGAAGTAATTGAAGAAGAAGAGAGTGAATTTGAGACTGATGAGGAGGTTGAAGAAATACTCGAAGAGGAGGAAGATGGTGAGAACTTTAACTTATTCCCAATTATGAAGGAACTAACACATCATTAATGGCTAGTTAAGAACCCTCGACCTTCGTGGGTGAAGGCAAGGATAAGAGCCAGAAGCCAGAACAACATCAATATTTCTTGTATGGTCGGTCACCTCTTCAAGAGACATGCTTACATAGACCTAGAATCACCAATCAACATCATGCCTAGGCATCAATATAAACAGATCATGACTTATGGGCTTAGATCAAGGCAGAATCCATTAAATCCTAATAAAATTAGGAACTTTGTAGGAAGAATAAGAGGCCTAAAGGTTTTCATAGGAAGCTTCGCCTATGAATGTGACTTTATGATAATAGAAGATACCATTAGCATTATCGATCATCACCTTGGAGAAATGGTTTTTGGAAGGCCCTTCATTGATGAAACCGGCCTTGTCTACAATGAAGAGGAAGGAACAGTCACATTCAAACAAGATGATGAGAAAATCATGTTCAAAATGCCTCACACCATGAAGACGTTTAAACAAACAAGACTTATGGGTTTAAGCACCAATTCCATACCCCCGTCCGCCTACAAAGAAAACTTTAGCCATGGAAGAACGCACTACTATCAAAGCTTACTCATTGGAGATGAGTATAAACATGACGAAGGTGTTAGGAGAGGAATTAGGCATTTGATGAGGTTAGAAAAAGAGACGATGGATAACAAAAGAGAATCCTTGGAAGGACGTTACTTCCAGACTAGCTACAAGACACGTAAATACAGAAAAGTGCTTCTTGGAGGCAACCCAAATTACACCTTTCCCCCATCACTTCCCCCCCGCAAATAGGAGTGGTCATATTGTTTTTAATATTCTTTATAGTTTGTTTTATTATGTTTGAACTATATAGTATCATGCTTTGTTTGTCTTTATTAACCTCGATCATAATCTTTCTAACAAAGTATTATTTGCAACAATAAGTGTAGGGAATTTATCCGGTTTTTAGAACCAAGTTCAAACATGTTAAATAAATTGTTTAGATTAATTCGTGTCATATGATTGAATTGTTAAATCTTAGGTTTTATGCAGCTATTGGTACAGGAATTAACTTATGGAATCAAGTGCAGGAAATTAACAAATACAAACCCAAACAAATAACGAAAACCCCCGAACGAAGGAGACGACGTCACGAAATACACACGCGCCCGCCCGATCCCCACAGCCATACCACACGGCGCCGATTTATCATGATGGTGTACAAACACTCACCAGGTTTACCAACCAACCCAAAAAATTTTGATCAATATTTTAGCCGTTTTCGTTTAGTAATTTGAAAATTTTAATATTTTGTTTAATTTTTACGTTTAACCAGGAAGTTGTCACGCGTTTATCTGAGAATCATTGCCAGAAGCGATTCGTGAATCCAGTCATCGTAGTCTTTCATCAGTAGACGCGTTTTTACGTTTTTAATTGATATTTAAAATTTTAGAAAATTTCGTGAAGTCGTTATTCGTTTTCGTTATTTGCGTGTTCCAAATACAACAAGTAACATAAGTATATGCATGGAACCCTTGAAATTAAATCAAACATAGCACTATGATTCCTAGAATGTTGGAGACCAGTTGGTCCCCCTTGGTCTTGTTTGCAACCGATTATACACACAAGCACACACATGGGATTCTCATTTTGAATTTTGAATTAGGACATGTTTACCCCACCACTTGGTTAGTACTAGTCCTCTCTTAGGCCCTCATTGGAAGATCAAATTGGTCCCCCTTTGTTCTTTTGTCTCCATGCCGAACACACACACATACACACATATTGTGTGATTTTCAATCCTAGCTTATAAGTTGCACATACAAGTCTTTTATATCTCATTCATTCATTCATTCATTTAGCAAGAAAAACACACTTACTCTTTCTTTCTCTTCCTCTTATTCAAACCACCCTAAACACACACATAAACTCATAATTTTCCAAACTTGATCAAAAACCTTTCAAGATATTGTGTTCGTGATTAATACTTATTGTATTCGGGCTAATTATAAACAACGTTTGGGTTGTTTTAGTCTCTAATCATCCACTAATCCTTCACTTTGTGTAAGTCATCAAATTTTTATAAAACTTGTACTTTTATGATCATCTTTATGCATATATACTAGTTGTACAAATAAATTATCAAAGTTTACATTTTTTTTAAACTACGTAAACCTTAAAGGGTTGTATATTGATTCAAAAATAAATAAAGTAAATATAAGGAAATCATAGTTTTGTGATCGTGGTTATTTTTGGATAATGAAAATGATAACTTATGGCTTATATTGTTCGGCTTATTTAAATAAGCTTTTGGGAAAGCTTATTTGTTCTTATTTGAGCTTATTGGGCTCATGTTTGGTTCGGCTTATTTAAATTCTTTTAGGTCGCATCCGTGTACCATCGTTCGTTTCCGTGTGATCATATTTCTAGACGTTTACTCTTTCATTTCACCAACTCGAGGTGAGTTCATAGCTCCACCTTTACTCGTTTTGATTAAATGTTTTATTACTTGGGGTAGTATTTATTTAGCAGAATAATAGGGAAGAAAAGTTAAGTCAATACCTCCATATCTTTGTCAAATGATCTCCATGTTATTTTGATTCACCTCAAATTGGGTCATTAGTTAGATTGTAAATATCGAGCATGTAAAAGCTTAAGTGTAGGGGTACGTATTATAAACCCCATGTGATGTATTATGTTATTAAAAAAATAGAAAAGAAAAAGAAAGAGATTGATGTAGAGTTGTGTAGAGTTTGTATATCTTCGTTCGAGTCTTGGCTTAGCAACCAAACCAGCGTGTATTCATATAAATAATTAGCTAACCCTTCCATTCCAAATTCACCAAAAGCCACCCAAATGTATCACATCCGTTTCCGTTTCCATTATATGTTTTCTTACACCTACACCCCACAACCTTTTAAAAGACCTCTTAGATAGTAAAGAATAATACTTGCGCCTAACGGTGGAGGTTTGATTCTTTACCCAGCCTATGGTAATTTATATGCTATGACAGGTAATGAGTGTTGATTTTCCGTTTCCCCATATGTTATAATTTATTATACAACCGAGTGAAATAGAGAATCCCCAAACACTTATGTGAGGTGCTAGTATATACTTTTCATGCTGTTAATTACAAGGTTTAGAAGGTTGTGTTCTAAAATACTTTTAAAGAGTAGGTAAAATGATCCTTATATTGCTATTGTCTAGGTAGAAAAGCCCATTTGCTTGAGTAGAAGCAAATCCCAAGTGTAGGGGTATTTGATGAGGTGTGATTTTATACACTTTTTCGGAGTCATTTAACCCCCTAAATCATGCATTTATGATCAAAATAGGTACTTAATCGTTCCTTTTCAGGTATTTAGCATTTGGAAGACATTTAGAGGAAATACACGTGACTTTGGCTCATTTGGAGAAGAACGAACGAGACTACGGTCCTACACCAACATTGCTCAAGAACTTTCTCCACAAAACTAGGAGACGGGGCGTCACAAATTACAAACGGTGATTCCATCGAGCAAATCCTACCACAACGGCGTCACAAGATATCACGACGGCGTCAGCCCGCACGATCCAACCCATTATCTAGAATATTCTTGTCACGAAGGCGTCACGATTAAAACGCGACGCCATCACAGTGATTTTCCTGTAAATACAAATCTGATTTTAGGGTTTTAAGGGTGTAACTTTAGAATAAAAAGAGGGTACGAACCCTAGTTCGTTTAGGCAGCTTTATGGCTTGTGATTTTTAGCCTAAAAACCCTATTGTTACTTCCTTCAATTCATTTCTAAAGAATAAGCTTATTAAAGCATTTAATATGTCTCGTTGTGCAACAATTTCTTATCTGTTCTTTTTATTCTTGCTTTATCTATAACATGCTTGGCTAAACCTCCTATTGTGTTTATTTATGATTGTATGAAAACGCTCAGAATTAGATCTTAGAGTGTAGCTTCTTGCGAAGGATATGCGTGTTAGGTCTTAGAAAACCAACTTTTGTCTGTATCGCTATTGATATGTCTAGAAAACCTGATTTTGTATTAGAATAGGGATACCATCGGGTACAGTCCTATCATACTACCATTTCCCCTCATAATGGATAATGATCCTGCTCTTAATATAGTTTCACATGCATTTAATATACCACTTAAGGGTCCTTGTAATAGTCCTTCATACAACCTTACTTGTGCTAGCTTTGCCTTAAAACGGAATAACTATTAAATAGACGGCGGGTTCGTGTAATTCGTTCATGACTTAGAAAATAATTACATAGATCATCACAAGTGTGACAAAGCAACAACACTATGAGAAGCAATCTAGAGAGTAATACATGATTAATTAAACACAGTCTTTTATCATATTGTTATCACCATTAGCTTAGATTATATTTAGTTTAATAGCTAAAACCAACCACCTTTCAAATATATGATTTACTTGCTTTCCATAAAACATAAAAATACAAAAATAATCTTCTCTCAACCCTTAGAATTCTGTTAGACCGTGATCAAGGCCTTCCCACAACCTATTCCCCGAGTGAACGATAAGAACCCCCCGAGTTCTTGCTATATACTACTGACAACGATTAGGTGCTCCTGCCTAGGGAGTTGTAAAAAACTCAAATAGTAGAATCCTAACGACGACCGCATCATCGAGTATGTTTTAGGGAGTGATATTTGTGCTTTTATATGAAATATCTTGTTAAATGAAGAACGTTTGTTGCTAATATTGTGCAAAGTAAAGTTTACATGTTTATAATTAGCAAGGATGTAATAAGACAAGAAAATAGGAAGAAAACGTAAAGAAAATGACTTTCGGAGATTTCTTGACAAGTTACACTTGGATAGAAGATTGGGAGGCGTGGGAGGGAGTATGAGGGGGGGAGGCCCATTATAAGCCCAAATACAAGCAATTATATATCCCATTTTTTAAAAGTTTGGTATGGGCCCAAACCACAATGGGGATGGGTGGGTGGGCCAAACCCAAAACCAAAAAGAAGCAAAAAGTAAGAAAATGGGCAAGAAAACAACACTTTATTATATTAACGTTTTGGTGTCGCAGCCCCACCGGCACCAGGCTGAGGGCATGTAAACAGGAATCAGAATTCACCGAGCCTCCGGGGAGCTGGCCTGGATTCAGGATTAGGCGATAAAATTAGGTTACTTCGATTGTGTGCTTGGAGTGTGAAATGGTACTCGATTGCAATTGCATGGAGGTCGAGTCGTTGCGCTTTCCGCGGAGGGGGGGGTCATGATTGTGTGCCGCAACGGAATATTTGATAGCGTGGGGGTTTACACGGCGGCGCATAATGGGGGTATTGAGCGCGGCGTTTGTTTAGTTGCCCCATGAAAGGTTGCCCAAAAGGGTCGGGTTTTTTGCTCATTATAGAGGTATTTATTGTGTCTTTAAGTTTTGTATTCTTAACAAATTAATTTATTAATGTTCTCATTCTGGTGCCTAATTTTACTAAAAAAGATAATCAAATCCTCCGTAACTCGCAACATGAATCAAAGCACGTACACACTAAACGGGCCAAGAAGCCCACCCACCGGTCAAGTAAACAATAAGTGCATAAGAGATAGTTATGGTAAATCTACTCGCAAGGGAGAGGCGCCAGAGTCCCAAGAGCTAAGTTTACTAGTTCTAATTTGACTATGTCACGTTTGAAAATGGTTTTAAATTGATTTTAATAACTACAGAAAAGTAAAAGCAGTAAAGTAAAGTAATAGAAGTGTCACACCCCGCCAAGGCAGAAACGCGAGGCGTGACGAGAGAGGGAATCATCACAACACATTGGCGTCTATATAGAGAAACTAAAACATGCATAAAATACAAGGTATAGACACGCAGTGTCATGAAAATACCCAAACACATCAACAAAATCCAAAAGGCGTCTGACATTGAAATGAAGGCAGTTCATGTCAATGTCATGACATGCAAGCATTCATACATCCAAAATAAAATAACAAAATCTAGATAACTAAACTTCGCCAGCTGCCTACGGTCCATCTAGCCGCTTTTCCTAACTTTAACCTCATCCTGCTAAATACCTAAAAATGATGATTATACGCCAACCAACAGTTGGTGAGAAACATATGTTTTTAGACACACATATCCAATCCATTTCCAAAACAATTTATCCAATTACTGTGATTATAAAACAATACATTTTGCATGACAATTATGCTAACTAACATACAAGCTAACATGCAATTCAATCCAATCATATCAAACCAACAAATCATATACTAGGTAGGCGTACCCATCCGATCCCTCATAACCAACACTCGATGTCCCTTGACATGCCTAACACAGTACATGCAAGTAAAACCACCAACCTTGCCATGCCAAACATAGTACATGCAAGTCAATCCAATCAACCACTCAAACACCAAGCAGACGACCTCAATCGCTCTTGGATCATACCAAATCCTTTTCCCCTCTAGCTCAGGCCATGGATACCCGCAAGTAATCCTCATGACTAGGAAATAATTCCTTTCCACTATAACATCGCCATGGATACCCCAAGTAACCCTCCTAAGTTAGTTCGCACATCAATATCACATTACATAACATGTAGCACATAACGCATATCAGTCACATAATAGTTCATGCATTTACACTAACACATAGTCACAGCAATTTAAAACTCATTCCAACGTTTGCATCATTTCCATCCGAAGATTAAAAACAATGTAAAAAGTGGGACTATGTAACTCACCTGAATGCTCAAAACGCAGCTTCTAATTCCTATCACGCAACTATACATATAAATAAACACGGTTACGTGCGACCAAGCTAAAAGCTCTAGTCTATGTAACACACATATGATGGATGTCTAGGGGTTTGAGTAACCATCATGCGTCACCCCGACACCATGCCCAACCTTAACCACATCATTAACACATTACACTAGTTATCTACAATTTATTCAGAAATGCAAAATTTTAATGTATCTTTACTAACTTAAAAACCTTACTTGCTGGCCTTCATAAATTATACTAATAATCATCTAAGTTCATTTATGAGTTTACTAACTACCTTGAGATTCTAAAGTTCTCATTACATGTGCAACTATCCCAAATAAAATCCAACTTCAAAACTGTCCTAATTTGGATCTGATTGCACACTAAAATGTATGGCCCTCATTACCATACTTAGACACACAAACAAAGGCTAATATTCTAGGGTTTCTTTATATACATATTGAACTTAACCACTGTTGATTGGCTAACCTTTATTCCACTTTTAAGTTAGGGTTTTACCCTTCCAAACATGACTTAATTCAGACCCGTATTTACTATTTTGACATCTTTTAGTGTAATCAATATTTGAATGAATTCCCGAACTCAAAACGACTTGAGGTTGGATTTTTTGAAAAATAGATTCCTTGGGCTACTGTTTAGACATCAGAAACACCCTAAAAATCATTACCATCATGGAGATATCATCTCATTAACACAGCCCTTATTCTGCAAAACCCTAAATCAAGATCTAACGCAAATCGAAACACACCGTTTGCATAATCATGCTTCTAAATTATCCCTAAACACAATATGATCATAAAACTTTATATACTTACTGAATTTTTATAAACCCTAAGATCCATCACATTGCATGTTACATGAATGCAAGAATTAAACTAGGTTAAGGATACATACCTCTTGATTACTAGCTCCTAAGACAAACCCTAGCAAAACCTTGGATTAAATTCATGTTCTCCTTGTTCTTAGGGATGGAATTCGACTCAAAAGGTATATGGGGACTGAATGAGTCATTTTTTAGCTTATGGATCCCTTATCTAACTAACTAAAATCATAATCCTAGTTCTAACTCCTAAAGATATGCCCAAAATCTCTTTTCTTTTCTTTTTCCTTTCTTGTGCCGATTTCTACATATACATACATATATTTTTTTTATTTAGTTATTAATTAACTAATTATCTTCATTACCTTAGGTTTTCATAAAAACCTAAGCTAATTTGGGTAAACCTTTTTACATAAACGCTACTTACTAAACTTTCTAAAAATAACTTTTCATTTCACATTTCACTTTATATATTTAGAAAGTCTACTATAAATAACCCAAATTTCACTCACTTCACTTATTTCCAACATGACACGTTTCTCATAAACGCTTAACACAAAATCATCCAACTATTGACGTAGCATTGCATACAATACGCCATTCCTTTCCATTATCACTATACGTGAACAAATGGAATTCTCATCACCAGACACAAACGCACTCAAAATGAGATGATCATTCACCTCAAAATGATATCATACACCTATTCAAACCACTTAGCACACACATATAACACATAGCACACAAGAAATCACACAAAATGAACTCTTAGCCATTTTCTCAAGGTATCACTAACCTAATTAAATCACGGATGTCACAGTATCCCCTCCTTGAGGAAATCTCGTCCCGAGATTTAACTAGCAGGCTCAACAACTCGGTCCACGAACAACTGTGGATACTTAATCCTCATCTGGTCTTCGTGTTCCCAAGTAAACTTAGGACCACGTTTCGAATTCCATCTAACCTTCACAAGCGCTATTTTCCTATGTTTTAACTTCTTAATTTCTCGATCCATAATCTCTACAGATTCCTCGACAAAACGAAGTGTCTTGTCGACCTTGATCTCATCCAATGGCACATGCAAATTAGCATCCTCCAGACACATGAAAGGTGTCATGCACGCTATTCAACTCCTCAGGTAACCTCAACCTATAAGCTACAAGGTCATTCCTTTCAAGGATTTCAAACGGTCCTACATATCTCGGTGCTAACTTACCCTTCTTTCCAAAACGAACTACGCCCTTCCAAGGCGTCACCTTTAACAATACACGATCTCCCACCTCAAACTCTAACGGCTTAAGCCTATAATCAACATAGCTCTTTTGACAATCTCTCGCCGCTTTAGGTTTTTCCTTTACCAACACTACCTTATCAGTCGTTTCTTGTACTAACTCAAGTCCAGTCAAACTACTCTCTCTAATCTCTGCCCATAGAACAAGCGACCTACATTTCCTTCCATACAAAGCTTCAAACGGAGCACACTGAATGCTCAAATGATAACTACCACCAAAATCGATAACACATGCCCTCATTATATCTTCCAAAGTCTGAATCATACGTTCACTTTGTCCATCCGCTTGAGGATGCTAAGCAGTACTCAAATCCAATCGCGTCTCTAACACTTTCTGCAGCGTCTGCCAAAACCACGAGGTAAATCATCCATCTCAATCTGAGTTGATCGTCACCAGAATTCCATTCCTTGCTATTATCTCATCAATATAAATCCTTGCCAACTTCACATCTTGAAATCTTCTTGTATAGCTAGAAAATGAGCTAACTTGGTCAGTCTATCGACCATCACCCAAATCACATCATACTCACTACTTTGACCTTGGAAATTTAGTGATAAAATCCATGGTGATTCTATCTCATTTTCACTCAAGTATCTCAGGCTGTTGCAGCAAGCCAAAAGTCTTTGACAATGCAGCCTTCACCTCTTAAACAAATTCGACAATTGCTAACATAGGTAGCTATATCCTTTTATACACGTGGCTACCAATACATGTCTCCAAGATTATAGTACGTCTTATCTGCTCCCGTATGTACCAAGTATCTTGATGTATGGGCCTCATCCATTACACTTCCTACCAATAGAACCCAAATTCGATCCATAAAGTACAAACTCTCTTCTCCTTTTCTTTCCATCTGTTGATCTAAACAATGTAGCCTTTTTACGAGTACGTTCTCTTGCTTGAACGCCTCGCTTTGGGCTGCCTGTATCATTCCTCTTACTCGTCTTGATTTCACTCTCTTCTTTCTACTCAACGCATCACCCACTACATTCGCTTTATCGTTGTATCACACAAATCATTCTTCAAAGTCTGAAAAGCCTCTTCTTGTTCTACGCTCCACTCATACTTCTGATTCCTCTCAGTTAGGGAAGTAAGGGGGTTCAACAATCTTAAAAAAATTCACGATGAACGTCGGTAGTAACCTGCAATCCAGAGAATAATCATCTACACCCAAATAGCCTTAGCCTACCTTGTATGTACTCACTTTTAGTACATTATTGTTTTAACCCAAGTTAATTATTTGAGTACACGGTTGCTAAGTCCTTATCCTTGTAAATACAGTTTTGGGACGATTGGGATTCATGGTAGTATTTATTTCACGGAAGAATGGGGAAGAAAAGTTAAGTCAATACCCCCATATGTTTGTCAAATGATCTCCATGTTATTTTGATCCACCTCAAATTGGGTCATTAGATAGATTGTAAATATCGAGCATGTAAAAGCTCAAGTGTAGGGGTACGTATTATAAACCCCATGTGATGTATTATGTTATTAAAAAAAATAGAAAAGAAAAAGAAAGAGATTGATGTAGAGTTGTGTAAAGTTTGTATATCTTTGTCCGAGTCTTTGCTTAGCAACCAAACCAGCATGTATTCATATAAATAATTAGCTAACCCTTCCATTCCAAATTCACCCAAAGCCACCAAAATGTATCCCATCCGTTTCCATTTCCATTATATGTTATCTTACACCTACACCCCACAACCTTTTAAAAGACCTCTTAGATAGTAATGAATAATACTTGCACCTAGCGGTGGAGGTTTGATCCTTTACAAAGCCTATGGTAATTTATATGCTATGACAGGTAATGAGTGTTGATTTTCCGTTTCCCCATATGTTATAATTTATTATACAACCGAGTGAAATAGAGAATCCCCAAACACTTATGTGAGGTGCTAGTATATACTTTTCATGCTGTTAATTACAAGGTTTAGAAGGTTGTGTTCTAAAATACTTTTAAAGAGTAGGTAAAATGATCCTTATATTGCTATTGTCTAGGTAGAAAAGCCCATTTGCTTGAGTAGAAGCAAATCCCAAGTGTAGGGGTATTTGATGAGGTGTGATTTTATACACTTTTTCGGAGTCATTTAACCCCCTAAATCATGCATTTATGATCAAAATAGGTACTTAATCGTTCCTTTTCAGGTATTTAGCATTTGGAAGACATTTAGAGGAAATACACGTGACTTGGGCTCATTTGGAGAAGAAACGAACGAGACTACGGTCCTACACCAACATTGCTCAAGAAATTCTCCTCTGAAACTGGAGACGGCGTCACAAATTACACGTGATGCCATCACAAATCCTACCACAACGGCGTCACAAGATATCACGACGGCGTCAGCCCGCACGATCCAACCCATTATCTAGAATATTCTTGTCACGAAGGCGTCACGATTAAAACGCGACGCCATCACAGTGATTTTCCTGTAAATACAAATCTGATTTTAGGGTTTTAAGGGTGTAACTTTAGAATAAAAAGAGGGTACGAACCCTAGTTCGTTTAGCAGCTGTTAGGGATGATTTTAGGGCCTAAAAACCCTATTGTACTTCCTTCAATTCATGTTCTAATGAAGTAAGACTTATTTAATCATTTAATATGTCTTGTTGTGCAATTCTTATCTGTTCTTGCTTTATCTATAACATGCTTGGCTAAACCTCCTATTGTGTTTATTTATGATTGTATGAAACCTAGAATGTAGATCTTAGTGGTGTTGCTTCTTGTGATGGATATGCGTGTTAGGTCTTAGAAAACCAACTTTTGTCTGTATCGCTATTGATATGTCTAGGAAAACATGATTGTGTAGAAAGGATACCATCGGGTAACAGTCTTCATACTACCTTTCCCCTTATATGGTTGATCCGCTCTTAATATATTTCACATGCATTTAATATACTCTTAGGGTCCTTGTAATAGTCTTCATACTACCTTACTTGTGCTTTGCCTTAACGGAATATTAAATAGACGGCGGGTTCGTGTAATTCGTTCATGACTTAGAAAATAATTACATAGATCATCACAAGTGTGACAAAGCAACAACACTATGAGAAGCAATCTAGAGAGTAATACATGATTAATTAAACACAGTCTTTTATCATATTGTTATCACCATTAGCTTAGATTATATTTAGTTTAATAGCTAAAACCAACCACCTTTCAAATATATGATTTACTTGCTTTCCATAAAACATAAAAATACAAAAATAATCTTCTCGCAACCCTTAGAATTCTGTTAGACCGTGATCAAGCCTTCCCAACCTATTCCCCGAGTGAACGATAAGAACCCCCCGAGTCTTGCCTATACTACTACTACAACGATTAGGTGCTCTGCCTAGGGAGTTGTAAAACTTCATGTAGAAGTCCTACGACGACCGCATCATCGAGTATGTTTTAGGGAGTGATATTTGTGCTTTTATATGAAATATCTTGTTAAATGAAGAACTTTTGTTGCTAATATTGTGCAAAGTAAAGTTTACATGTTTATAATTAGCAAGGATGTAATAAGACAAGAAAATAGGAAGAAAACGTAAAGAAAATGACTTTCGGAGATTTCTTGACAAGTTACACTTGGATAGAAGATTGGGAGGCCCATTATAGCCCAAATACAAGCATTTAATCCATTTATAAGTTGTATGGGCCAACCCAAACCAAAAAGAAGCAAAAAGTAAGAAAATGGGCCAAGAAAACAACACTTTACGTTTTGGTGCGAAGCCCCAGCCGCCCAGGCTGACAGTAACAATTCAGCCGCCCGGCTGGCCTGGATTTCAATTACAAAATTATTACTTATGGCTGGATTAATGACTCATTATGCATGGAGTCCGATCATTTGCCAACATATACTGTTTACCCATGTTTTCTTGTTCCCAAAGTCGGTTTTATCATTGATGCGTAAGTTGTTTTAAATAATTAAATGCCAAGTTTTAAAGTTATAATACTCGTCTACTGATACACGCACTAACGGGCAGAGAACCCGGTCGTATATAGTGCAGTAGTTTGGTAAATACGAGGCCGTCCCAAGAGCTAAGGTTTACTAGTTCTAATTTGACTATGTCACGTTTGAAAATGGTTTTAAATTGATTTTAATAACTACAGAAAAGTAAATGCAATAAAGTAAAGTAATAGAAGTGTCATACCCCGCCAAGGCAGAAACGCGAGGCGCGACGAGAGAGGGAATCATCACAACACATTGGCGTCTATATAGAGGAACTAAAACATGCATAAAATACAAGGAATAGACATGCAGTGTCATGAAAATACCCAAACACATCAAAAAAATCCAAAAGGCGTCTGACATTGAAATGAAGGCAGTTCATGTCAACGTCATGACATGCAAGCATTCATACATCCAAAACAAAATAACGAAATCTAGATAACTAAACTTTGTCAGCTGCCTACGGTCCATCTAGCCACTTTTCCTAACTTTAACCTCATCCTGCTAAATACCTAAAAATGATGATTATACGTCAACCAACAGTTGGTGAGAAACATATGTTTTTAGACACACATATCCAATCCATTTCCAAAATAATTTATCCAATTACCGTGATTATAAAACAATACATTTTGCATGACAATTATGCTAACTAACATACAAGCTAACATGCAATTCAATCCAATCATATCAAACCAACAAATCATATACTAGGTAGGCGTACCTATCCGATCCCTCATAACCAACACTCGATGTCCCTTGACATGCCTAACACAGTACATGCAAGTAAAACCACCAACCTTGCCATGCCAAACACAGTACATGCAAGTCAATCCAATCAACAACTCAAACACCAAGCAGACGACCTCAATCGCTCTTGGATCATACCAAATCCTTTTCCCCTCTAGCTCAGGCCATGGATGCCCGCAAGTAATCCTCCTGACTAAGAAATAATTCCTTCCACTAAACAGGCCATGGATACCCGCAAGTAACCCTCCTAAGTTAGTTCGCACATCAATATCACATTACATAACATGTAGCACATAACGCATATCAGTCACATAATAGTTCATGCATTTACACTAACACATAGTCACAGCAATTTAAAACTCATTCCAACGTTTGCATCATTTCCATCCGAAGATTAAAAACAATGTAAAAAGTGGGACTATGTAACTCACCTGAATGCTCAAAATGCAGCTTCCAATTCCTATCACGCAACTATACAAATAAATAAACACGGTTACATGCGAAAAAGCTAAAAGCTCTAGTCCATGTAACACACATATGATGGATGTCTAGGGGTTTGATTAACCATCATGGGTCACTCCGACACCATGCCCAACCTTAACCACCTCATTAACACATTACACTAGTTATCTACAATTTATTCAGAAATGCAAAATTTTAATGTATCTTTACTAACTTAAAAACCTTACTTGCTGGCCTTCATAAATTATACTAATAATCATCTAAGTTCATTTATGAGTTTACTAACTACCTTGAGATTCTAAAGTTCTCATTACATGTGCAACTATCCCAAATAAAATCCAACTTCAAAACTGTCCTAATTTGGATCTGATTGCACACTAAAATGTATGGCCCTCATTACCATACTTAGACACACAAACAAAGGCTAATATTCTAGGGTTTCTTTATATACATATTGAACTTAACCACTGTTGATTGGCTAACCTTTATTCCACTTTTAAGTTAGGGTTTTACCCTTCCAAACATGACTTAATTCAGACCCGTATTTACTATTTTGACATCTTTTAGTGTAATCAATATTTGAATGAATTCCCGAACTCAAAACGACTTGAGGTTGGATTTTTTGAAAAATAGATTCCTTGGGCTACTGTTTAGACATCAGAAACACCCTAAAAATCATTACCATCATGGAGATATCATCTCATTAACACAGCCCTTATTCTGCAAAACCCTAAATCAAGATCTAACGCAAATCGAAACACACCGTTTGCATAATCATGCTTCTAAATTATCCCTAAACACAATATGATCATAAAACTTTATATACTTACTGAATTTTTATAAACCCTAAGATCCATCACATTGCATGTTACATGAATGCAAGAATTAAACTAGGTTAAGGATACATACCTCTTGATTACTAGCTCCTAAGACAAACCCTAGCAAAACCTTGGATTAAATTCATGTTCTCCTTGTTCTTAGGGATGGAATTCGACTCAAAAGGTATATGGGGACTGAATGAGTCATTTTTTAGCTTATGGATCCCTTATCTAACTAACTAAAATCATAATCCTAGTCAAACTCCTAAAGATATGCCCAAAATCTCTTTTCTTTTCTTTTTCCTTTCTTGTGCCGATTTCTACATATACATACATATAATTTTTTTATTTAATTATTAATTAACTAATTATCTTCATTACCTTAAGTTTTCATAAAAACCTAAGTTAATTTGGGTAAACCTTTTTACATAAACGCTACTTACTAAACTTTCTAAAAATAAATTTTCATTTCATATTTCACTATCTATATTTAGAAAGTCTACTATAAATAACCCAAATTTCACTCACTTCACTTATTTCCAACATGATACGTTTCCCATAAACGCTTAACACAAAATCATCCAACTATTGACGTAACATTGCATGCAATACGCCATTCCTTTCCATTATCACTACACGTGAACAAATAGAATACTCATCACTAAACACAAACGCACTCATAATGAGATGATCATACACCTCAAAATGATATCATACACCTATTCAAACCACTTAGCACACACATATAACACATAGCACATAAGAAATCACACAAAATGAACTCTTAGCCATTTCTAAAGGTATCACAAACCTGATTAAATCACGGATGTCACATTATCCCCTCCTTGAGGAAATCTCGTCCCGAGATTTAACTAGCAGGCTCAACAACTCGGTCCACGAACAACTGTGGATACTTAATCCTCATCTGGTCTTCGTGTTCCTAAGTGAACTCAGGACCACGTTTCGAATTCCATCTAACTTTCACAAACACTATCTTCCTACGTCTCAACTTCCTAATTTCTCGATCCATAATCTCTACAGATTCCTCGACAAAATAAAGTGTCTTGTCGACCTTGATTTCATCCAATGGCACATGCAAATTAGCATCCTCCAGACACACGAAAGGTGTCATGCACGTTATTCAACTCCTCAGGTAACCTCAACCTATAAGCTACAAGGTCATTCCTTTCAAGGATTTCAAACGGTCCTACATATCTCGGTGCTAACTTACCCTTCTTTCCAAAACGAACTACGCCCTTCCAAGGCGTCACCTTTAACAATACACGATCTCCCACCTCAAACTCTAACGGCTTAAGCCTATAATCAACATAGCTATTTTGATAATCTCTCACCGCTTTAGGTTTTTCCTTTACCAACACTACCTTATCAGTCGTTTCCTGTACTAACTCAAGTCCAGTCAAACTACTCTCTCTAATCACTGCCCATAGAACAAGCGACCTACATTTCCTTCTATACAAAGCTTCAAATGGAGCACTCTGAATGCTTAAATGATAACTACCACCAAAATCGATAACACATGACCTCATTATATCTTCCAAAGTCTGAATTATACGTTCACTTTTTCCATCCACTTGAGGATGCTAAGCATTACTCAAATCCAATCGCGTCTCTAACACTTTCTGCAGCGTCTGCCAAAACCACAAGGTAAATCATCCATCTCAATCTAAGTTGATCGTCACCAGAATTCCATTCCTTGCTATTATCTCATCAATATAAATCCTTGCCAACTTCACATCTTGAAATCTTCTTGTATAGCTAGAAAATGAGCTAACTAAGTCAGTCTATCGACCATCACCCAAATCACATCATACTCATTACTTTGACCTTGGAAATTTAGTGATAAAATCCATGGTGATTCTATCTCATTTTCACTCAAGTATCTCAGGCTGTTGCAGCAAGCCAAAAGTCCTTGACATTGCAGCCTTCACCTCTTAAACAAATCCGATAATTGCTAACATAGGTAGCTATATCATTTTCTACACGTGGCTACCAATACATGTCTCCAAGGTTATAGTACGTCTTATCCGCTCCCGAATGTACCAAGTATCTTGATGCATGGGCCTCATCCATTACACTTCCTACCAATAGAACCCAAATTCGATCCATAAAGTACAAACTCTCATCTCCTTTTCTTTCCATCTGTTGATCTAAACAATGTAGCCTTTTTACGAGTACGTTCTCTTGCTTGAACGCCTCGCTTTGGGCTGCCTGTATCATTCCTCTTACTCGTCTTGATTTCACTCTCTTCTTTCTACTCAACGCATCACCCACTACATTCGCTTTATCGTTGTATCAAACAAATCATTCTTCAAAGTCTGAAAAGCCTCTTCTTGTTCTACGCTCCACTCATACTTCTGATTCCTCTCAGTTAGGGAAGTAAGGGGGTTCAACAATCTTAAAAAAATTCACGATGAACGTCGGTAGTAACCTGCCAATCCTGAGAATAATCATCCGATTCCTCACTGCCTCACTCTTACTCGGGTGTACGTGAATACGTTATGGTTGACCACGTGACTAAGAAAATGCACTTCTTCCAACCAAAACTCACACTTAGAAAACTTAGCATATAACTTCTCCTTCCTCCGTGACTCCAACACTAACTTCAAGTGAAGTTCATGCTGTTCTTTCGTCTTTGAGTAGATCAGGATGTCATCAATGAAGACAATGACAAACTTATCTAGATACGGTTTGCACACCTGGTTCATCAAGTCCATGAAGACTGCTGGTGTATTGGTTAACCCAAATGGCATAACCGTAAACTCAAAATTTCCATATTTTGTTTGAAATACGGTCTTTAGAATGGCATCCTCATGCACTCGTAGCTGATGATAACCTGACTGAAAAATCTATCTTTAAGAAAGGACACGCTCCTCGTAACTGATCAAACAAGTCATCAATCCTAGGGAGTGGGTAACGGTTTTTAACAGTTAATTTATTCAACTCCTTATGATCAATACACATGCCAAAAGAACCATCATTCTTTTTCATGAATAACACAGGTGCTCCTCACAAAAAATGACTACGTCGTATGAAACCCTTGTCTTGCAACTCTCGAAGTTGTTCAGACAATTCTTGCATTTTCGAGGGTGCTAGACGATATGGAGACTTCACGACTAGCGTCGCTCCATGAACCAAATCTATGCGGAACTCAACTTGTCGTCATGGTGGTCATCGATAAATATTCCGGAAACACATCAATAAAATCTCGTACGACGGAAATATCACTCAATTTCAGTTCATCTACCTTTGTGTCCATTAAGGTTTTCACGACTCCTTGAGTACTTTCACCATGAACCCGAAGTATCTCATCACCTTCCAACGATATCCTAACCACCTTCTAATGACATACTATCACAAACTTCCTCTTGGACAACCAGTCCATTCCTACAATCACATCAAAGCTTCCATGACTCAACGATATCAACGAACTCCAAGGGTTACGAACAATCGAATAGGATAACAAACGAATATCGAGTCAAAGGATAGAATGCATATAGGAGATTCCACATATGAAAATAGACATGGATCAAATGACATAAGAATCCTTTGAAAGAAAGGATACGTATATGCACCGACTGAAAGCACAAACGAAAGAAAATCAACAGGCATACCTCGACAAATGAACACATAAAAAAATATCAATACGAAAGACGGAAATTCTTATATCAATTATCGACTTTACTCGAAAGGCCAAATTAAATAATGTTTTTATAAAAATCAATTTAAATTAAGAAAGTCACTTTAAGTATAAAATCATTTTAAATAATAATAAAATTGTCTTAAATGTAATATTTGAAAATTTTATTCTGGTTGTCATAAAAATCTAGAGATGGTTATCTAATGGTGTATCGTGCCTTACCACTATGAATTACTTTAAACCTGCTTTTTATAATAAAATAAAATCTATTTACAAAGATCATTTTATACACAGTTTTCTCCAAACACCAACACAATACTTCCAAAGGGTTTTTTATAATTAGACATCAATTATAAAATATGTTACTCAAACAAAGGACATCATAATACCAAAAGGGATCATAAAACACCGTACAGACCCTAACATAATTCTATTGTTTGAAAATGAAAGAAAATACCAGGAACCATATACTCAAAATAAAATCAAAAGAACTCGTACAAGAAAACTCATGCAAGACGTTACGTACCCAAAAGAAAACGTAAGGTCTTATCCAAAATAACAATCAATAGAGCAAACCTAAAAGCATCGATACTAACACGTCGCCAACGGGTTACGAAAACCAAAGGATATACAAAGAAGGGAGTAATGATCTACACTAATATGTTAGGAACAATTAGTGCTTAAAAGAAACCTTTGATACTCATACGAGTAATCAATGCAACGAAAAAACTAACGAAACACGCCTATATATCCAAAAGAGCAGATCCGAACAAACAATCGAGCAACGAGCAACCACAATAATAATAATAATAATACTAGGTATCCGCAAATACTAGATAGAAGAGAAACTTACTATCTATACAACTCAATTTAACATATCCTCCAATTAGGGTAAGAGAATAATTCTCTACCCATACCACCATCCTTATCATGAATACACATATAAAAAAACATATTACACTACCACCTTATAACCAAACATAAATAAATGTAATCATAGTCACAAGTCTACGTGTGTGATGCCTTTATAATTATGTTGGCCACCATAATTATAAGTGTCTCTTTTCAGACGTGTACTTGCTTCCAAGATTACCCATTTCAATCATAATTCATGTATAAGCACATATTCCACATTGCACATCTTAAACCACTCTAACTTAACACATAAAGGATGCTCTATCACATAACTACTTATATCAAAATAAAATCGAAACGACATAAAGGAATTAAAGTCTCGCAACGACTCCCAAAATATGAAATATCCGAAAGAAATAATCAATAACAACATGACGAGGTAAAGGACGAGATAAACTTATGATGGGCCTCGCTTGGGTTTGACTTTGCCTCTGTAAGAATCACCCGACTCCGCGGGTCCAGCCCTATTATGCGCATTCGACAAACGATCAACTATCCTATCTCCTTTGGTTCCACAAGAGGCTCCTCTTATGGATCTTTATAATGCTTAAGTCCAGTTGGGAAAACGGTTCCCCAACGAGGCTTCTTATGGGTGGAGGAAAAACATAGCTAAAATACTAAGAAAGTAATACATATCATATCAGATAATGGTAGGCAAAATAACTAAAATGACAACTTAGCAAAATACGAGATATATAAGCTATGCAAAAATAAAGGGGAATCATAGCAGTTATTAAAATAAACACTTGAGCCCTAAATGCATCTACATGAGGGACCCCTACTTCTCTATAACCAAAGGCTCTGATACCAATCTGTCACACCCCGCCAAGGCGGAAACGCGAGGCGCGACGAGAAAAGGAATCATCACAACACATTAGCGTCTATATAGAGAAACTAAAACATGCATAAAAAACAAGGTCTAGATACGCAGTGTCATGAAAATACCTAAACACGTCAACAAAATCAAAAAGGCGTCTGACATTGAAATGAAGGCAGTTCATACCAACATTATGACATGCAAACATTCATACATCCTTACAAAGCAAAACAATTAACATTCATCATCCAAAACAAATAACGAATTCTACATAACTAAACTTCGCCAGCTACCCACGTTCTATCTAGCCACTTTTCCTAACTTTAATCTCATCCTGCTGAATACCTGAAAATGATGCTTATACATCAACACAATGGTTGGTGAGAAATATATGTTTTCAGACACACATATTCAGTCTATTACCAAAAATCATTAACTAAATTACTGTGATTACATGACAATTATGATAACCAACATACAAGCTAACATGCAAATCAATCCAATCAATCAAACCAACAAATCATATACTGGGTAGGCATACCCATCTGATCCCTCATAACCAACACTTTTTCCCTCTAGCTCAGGCTATAGATACCCGCAAGTAATCCTCCTTACTAGGTAACATCTTAATATCACATCACATAACATGTAGCACATAACGCATATCAGTCACATAACAGTCCATGCATTTACACTAATACATAATCACAACAATTTAAAACTCATTTCAACACTTGTATCATTTTCATCCCAAGTTTAAAACACAATAAAAAGTGGGACTATGTAACTCAACTGAATGCTCAAAATGCAGCTTCCAATTCCTATCACGCAACTATATAAATAAATAAACACGGTTACACGTGACCAAGCTAAAAGATCTAGTCCATGTAACACACATATGATGGATGTCTAAGGGTGTGATTAACCATCATGGGTCACCCCGACACCATGCCTAACCTTAACCACCTCATTAACACATTACACTAGTTAACTACAAATTATTCAAAAATGCAGAACTTTTGTGTATCTTTACTAACTCAAAATCCTTACTTGCTGACCTTTATAAATTATACCAAAAATCACCTAAGTTCATTTATGAGTTTACTAACTACCTTGTGATTTCCAACCACTCATTACATGTGCAACTATCCCAAATAAAATCCAACTTCAAAACTGTCCCAATTCGGATCTGATTGCACACTAAAAAGTATGACCCTAAATACCATACTTAGACACAAAATCAGAAGCTCTCCTTCTAGGGTTTCTTTATATACATATAGAACTTAATCACTGTAGATTGGCTAACCTTTATTCCACTTTTAAGTTAGGGTTTTACCCTCCTAAACATGACCTAATTCTGACCCGTATTTACTGTTTTGACAACTTTTCTTGTAACCAATATTTAACCAACTTCCAGAACTCCAAATCATTCGAGGCCAGACTTTTTGAAAAATAGACTCTTTGAACTACAATTTAGGCTTTTGAATCATATCAAAACACGTTTTTAACATCTAGATATCATCAGTTGAACACAACCCTAAATTCTGCTCAACTCTAAATCATGAATTAAAGCGATCTAACTCTAACCACTTACACCAATAAGATCCTAATTAAACCCTAAACACTCTAGCATGATTAAAACATCCTTAATTACAGAAGTTTTTAAAACCCTAATGATCCATCATATTAATTGTTACATGATTTAAAGAAAGATTAAACAAAAGCTTAATTGAAACATACCTAAACCTTGATTCTTGAAACACTAAATCACCAACTTGTTCTTGATTAAAAAAATCTTTTTTTTTCTTCTTCTTGAGGGTTCGGCCATAATGAAAGGGAAAAGGGAGAGAAAAAGTGATTTAGGGTTTTTTGGTTTTGTATTTATACTAATAGAATCCTAATTATAGTCAAACTTTGTTTCCTTTTTTTCTCTTTTTCTTTAAACCGGTCAAACAAACACCCTATATATTTTATTTTTTTAATTATTTAATTACTAATTATCTTCATTACCTTAAGTTTTCATAAAAACCTAAGCTAATTTGGGTAAACCTTTTCACATAAACGCAACTTACTAAACCTTCTAAAAATAACTTTTCATTTTACGTTTCACTTTCTATATTTAGAAAGTCTACCCTAATTCACCAAATTTTACTCACTTAACAAAATTTTTGTTTTTGATGAAAAAAATTTCCTGCACTTGATTCCATAGGTTAATTCCTGTACAAATGGCTGCATAAAACCTGAGATTTAATAATTCAATCATATGACTTGAAACTGAAGCGAATTAATCTAAACAATTTATTTAACATGTTTGAATTTGGCTCAAAAGCCGGATAAATTCCCTACACTTATTATTTGCAAAATACATTTGATTGAAATTAAGACGAGGTTAAAGACAAACAAAGCATGATTACAAGATAGTTCAAACATAATAAAACAAATGGTAAAGAATTAAAACACACATGACACTCCTAATTTGCGGGAAAAGTAAATTGGGTTGCCTCCCAAGAAGCGCTTTTCTTTATTAACGAGTCTTGTAGCTAGACTCGAAGTCACACGTCCTTATGTGACTTCTCCTTCATCTTCCATTCTTCCTCAACTTCTGTAAGGGCAAGGTGCTTGTCTTTGAAGTTCTTGCTTCTCTATTGGTCAAAATCCATCTCCTTTTCTTGATGAAGTCTTATCCTCTCTTCCCATTCTAGGACTAGTCTATTCACGTTCATAGTGGACGGTATAGGTTCTATGTCGTTCTTGGCTCCCTTGTCGGTCATACAGGGGGATCGAGTATCCTATGGAAACTTACCTTAATCTTTCCAGATCTTAGAGTTATGGTGCCCTTATCAAACTTAATTTTGGCCTTGGTCGTTGTCAAAAATGATGTTCCTAAGATGAAAGGCCTCTTTTTGTTCTCCTTGATATCTAAAATCACAAAGTCTATGGGGTATACATGTTCAGCGACCTCTACCAGCACGTCCTCAACGAATCCTAAGGGGTAAATATACGAGTGGCTAGCTAGTGAGAGTCTAATGTCAGTCTCAGCAGGACTTTCATTGGTAAGTTTCATATAGGTGGTGTAGGGCATGACGTTCACGTCGGATCCTTGGTCAACGAGAGCGTTCATGTGCTTAAGGCCCCTCATGCTGCAGGGTATTTTGAAATTCCCTCTGATGTCCTCCTTCTTTGTTATCTTTTTCTTGAGGATCGCTTCATAAACAGGCCCCCTAGGCAATACTTTATATGTCTTTCCATTTTTCTTCCTAACTCGGGTTCCTGACAGAGATTTATTGAATTTGTTGCTGTCAACTAGTCCTTTGATTAGCTTTTCATTGATCTTATGCTTTAGGTAATACGCGATAGGCTGAGAACTGGGTGCTTCCACTGCTTCTTCGTTCTCAGGTGTTTTGATTGATTTGTTTCCGGCCCTGTTTTCAGCTCCATTCTTCTTCTCGGCCTCATTTATTGGCATTTCCACTTCTGTTTTGGTGGGCTTCTTAGTGTTGTCGGGTGTTACCTCCGTCTTGTTACTCCTTTCTTCTTCTCCTTTTGTCAGAGAGATAGAATTCACGTTCTTGGTGATGAGGAATTTGGCTTCCACTCTTATCAATATTTTCTCAGGGGTTCTGCTGGTCGTGAGTTCCTTGACATTTCAGTCATCTTACTATTGATCCCCTCGCGTTGCTTGAAAATGGCGTTCTTAAATCTTTCCATTCTTTCGGTGTGTGCTGCCATGTAGTCCCGTACTCGAGCTTCAAAAGTGGTTTCTAACGCTTTTGGTTAAGGGCTTGGACCTGTACGTTCACGAAAAGCGAAAGTGTTCAGATTTGGTGGTTCATTTTGATTTTGCGGACGAGAGTTCTGATGGACTGAATTGACATAAGCTTGAGGGGTGTGTGCTGAGCTCGGTGTAGGCGTCGGTCATGACGTTTTTATTAAGAAGTTAATCTGGTCTTCGAGCTCGAGAAGTCTCCGGTCAGGTGTTTTCGGAATGCCTTAAGGTGTAGAAATGGCCTTGACCGATTTGACGAATTCTTTTGTTTCATCCCAGTCTTCATGGTCGTAGAGGGCGAGGTTCTCAATGATTTCCAAGATTCCTCGGTGTTCTTATTGCGAAGTTTGCCACTGGCGGCGCGGTCAATCTCGTACTTAAGATGAAAGGAGACATGATCATAAAAAAAATTAGATTTGGAGCCAACGATCGATGCCATGATGAGGGACTTTTTGGATTAAGTCCTTGAAATGACTTCATGCTTCAGAAAAGATTCTCCATGATGTTGTTGGAACATCAGGATATCGTTGCGGAGTTTTGCGGTCCTTCTCGATGGAAAGAATTAAGCAAGGAAACGTATAGTAATATCCTCCTATGTGGTGATGGATCCTGCTGGAAGACGTTCAAGCCAATTGCTAGCTTGATCGCGAAGGGAAAATTGAAATAAACTCAGGCGCGTTCTTTCCCTATTTTCACCATCAAGGTCAAGTGAGTCCACAAGTTTAAGGAAATCCTTGAGTTGTTGGTTTGGATCCTCGGACTGAAGTCCGTAGAATAAGCATTCGTTTTGCACCAACCGGATGGTGTCGGATCGAAGAGGTACCACGTTGTTCCCTACGGGGAGATCGATGGTATTCCTGTAGCCCTCGTGGCTAGGTTTGGAATAGTCTCCAAGAGTGCGGATAGGATTCTCGTCTCCCATGGCGGTTGACGAGAATGGGTTATGAAACAGATAACACCAAGAAAAGATAGACTACAAGAAAGCTGATATGCGGAAATTAAATCTTACTTAAAAGGATTCAAGCAAGTAGAACTAAGCTAAACTATGATCAAAACCTAACTATTCCCCGGCAGCGGCCATAAAAACTTGATGCGGTCTTCGTTAGACTTCTACACGAAGTTTTACAACTCCCTAGGCAGAGCACCTAATCGTTGTAGCAAGACTCGGGGGTTTGTTATCGTTCACTCGAGGAATAGGTTCGGAAGGCTTGATCACGGTCTAACAGAATTCTAAGGGTTTAGGGAAGATTCGTTTTGTGTTTTATATTTTATGAAAGTAGGTAAAATCATATATTGGAGAGGTTGGTTTGGTTTTAACTATTGAACTAAATATTAATATAAACTAATGGTGATAACAATATGATAAAAGATTGTGTTTATTTAATCATGTATTACTCTATAGATTGCTTCTCCTAGTGTTGTTGCTTTGTCACACTTGTGATAATCTGTGTAATTATTTCCTAAGTTATGAACGAATTACACGAACCAGCCGTCTACTTAGTATTCCGTTAGAGCAACACACAAATAAGGTAGTATGAAGACTATTACAAGGCCCCTAAGGGTATACTAAGTGTATATGAAATATATTAAAAGTGGATCAACCATATTAGGGGGCAAGGTAGTATGAAGACTATTACCCGATGATATCCTTTCTACACAATCATGTTTCCCTAGACATATCAACAACGACACAGACAAAAGTTAATTTTCTAAGACCTAACATGTGCATCCATCACAAGAAGCAACACCACTAAGATCCACATTCTAGGTTTCATACAATCATAAATAAACATAATAAGAGGTTTAGCCAAGCATGTTAAAGATAAAGCAAGAACATAGATGAATCAAACAGCACATAGATATATTGAATATTTAAATAAACCTTACTTGATTAAATCATGAGTTAGAGGAAGTAAAATAAGGTTTTTAGGCCCTAAATTCGTCCCTAACAACTGCTAAATGAACTAGGGTTCGTACCCTCTTTTTATTCTAAAGTTACATACTTAAAACCCTAAATTCGGGTTTGTATATATAGGAAAATCGATGTGACGGCGTCGCATTTTAATCGTGACGCCGTCATGAAAGAGAATATTCTAGATAATGGGCTGGGTCGTGTGCTCTGACGCCATCGTGGATTCTTGTGATGCCGTCTTGGTCTTTGTTGTGACGGCGTCACATTGTATCTGTGATGCCATCTCCAGCCGCTGAGAACATTATCTTGAGAGATGTTGGCGTAGGTCCGTAGTCTTGTCCGTTTCTTCTCCAAATGAGCCCAAGTCACGTGTAATTCTTCTAAATGCCTTCCAAATGCAAAATACATGAAAAGGAACGATTAAGTACCTATTTTGGGCATAAATACACAATTTAGGGGGTTAAACGAACCCGAAAAAGTGTATAAAATGACACCTCATTAACCGTTTTAAAACTTATGTGAAGTCTAAAGATATTGATCTTTGGTACATTATAGTTTATGATAATTACAAACCTACCATCAAAGATAAAGATGGTAAGGATGTAATCATCACTTATGAAAAATATGATGAAAACCATAAGAAAATAATTTCCAAAAATGATGAAGCAAAAATGGTTTTATACAATGCTTTATCCAAAAAGGAATACGAAAGAATTTTCATGTGCGATTCGGCTCAAGATATTTAGAAATCTTTAATAATTACCCACCGAGGTAACAAACAAGTTAAGGATAACAAAATAGATCTATTTGTTCAAAAATATGAAGAATTCATTATCACGGATGATGAAACTATTGATTGTGCTTTTACTAGATTTAATACTATTATTGCATCACTAAAAGCACTTGATTAATCTTTTTCAAGTCGTAATCATGTTAGGAAATTCTTGAGGGCTCCTCCTACTAAATGGCGTCCTAAGGTTACCGCAATAGAAGAATCCAAGGACTTATCAACACTACCTCTAGATGAGCTCATCGGCAATCTAAAAGTTTATGAGGTAGTACTTGAATAAGACTTGGAGATTTCTAAGAGCAAGAAAGAAAAATACAAATCACTTGCTCTAAAAGCAAGAAACGTCCTAAGTGAAGAAGAGGGAACCTCTTCGGATAGCGATGGTGAAGAATACGCCATGGCGGTAAAAGATTTCAAAAAATTCTTTAAAAGAAGAGAAAATTTTGTCCGCTAACCCTATGACGACAAAAAGAACTTCCGAAAAGTAAAAGAAGACAAAAAGGAGAAGGATGATCGAAGATGTTTCAAGTGTGGTGATCCAAATCACGTCATTAGTGATTGTCCCAAACACTCCTTCAATGATCAAAAGGCGTTCGTTGTCGGGTGTTGGAGCGATAGTAGAGATGATTCCAAGAAAGAAGAAATATGCCTCATGGCACTTGAAAACAATGAGGTATTATCCGACACTCATTACTATAGTAGCTCATCTTTAGATAATGAATCAAGGGAAAATGAGTATGATAAACTATGCAAAATTAGTCTTAGGATTATCAACAAAAATAAACAACTAAAGGAAAAAATGAAGTACTAAAAAAGGAGGCTTGTAAACTTAAAACAAAAGTAAAACAACTAGAAAGAAACAAAGAGAATAGTCTTGAATGTGAATCATGTGTTAACCTTCAATCTAAAATTAGCACACTAACTTTAAAACTAGCTAGTTTTAAAAATAGTAGTTCATCTTTGCAAGAAATGCTTGAAATGCAAAAACCACCAAAAGATAAATATATATTAGGATACACAGAGGCTATAGCTTCTACTAGCAGCACTAAAACCAAAAAGTTGAGTCCTGAAAATATCAAAATGCCCTCTGTAGAACCGGCGTCATCGGTTCCCTCTGCAAGAGAACCGGCTAGTTTTGACGAACCAAACCGGCCCTCTGCAGAAAATACAAGAAATGCAAAAATTCTAGGAAACAACATTTTAAAGAAAAATGACTCTGTGTTAATCATTAGAAAGCCTGTTTTAAACATTTCTAAGAATGTTATACAACCACAAAACCTAAAACTCGGACAAGGGCTAGGAAAAGGTAAAATCCAAACACACCCTAAACCACTCCATAGGAAATTCAACACTCTATATCCTAAAAGCAAATATCATCAAGTTGGTTGGAATTATGGAACACAACAAGAATATCAGTACCAACCTACTATGATTAACCAATGGGGTCCTTGTCCTCCATATCCTTACATGAGTCAACCAAACGGTATGCATGTGACAATCCGTCAATTTTAGGTCGTTATTTTATTCTCGAGTATTAATTATATTTTTCATTTTTATGTTGAGATATCAACTCACGACTAACCGGGAGAATTAGGGCTTACATTTATAATTTACGTGACGTTTACAAAGAACTGGTGAATTCTACGTTAAGCATCGACGCTTATATTCTCAAAATGCCATAGAAATAATTTTATTACATTCGTTTTTATTTTTCGTGTTACGCGCATTTTTCGTATTTTACGTAAAATCTTTACGAGCAATGTTTATAATTATTATTCGTCTTGTACCGTACGTAATTTAAAATTTTCAGAAAAGTATCCCAATTAATGTAGAAATATTTTTACTTTGTTCGTTTTCACTTCGTGGTTCCGCCTTAACTCTCGGAATATTTATCGTTGATACCCGTTAGCCTCAAAACTACCTACCTATCTTAAAATTTATACCCTAAACACTAAAATTATTATTAATAAAACTCAAATGTGGTAAGAACACCACATAGGTGGCGTGTCACTTTGGGAGCAAGTGTCTAAGACACTTGTCTTAGACAATTGCATGTTCAAGAATACATAAAACCAATTTTTATTCACTCCTCTCATAGCTTAACAAGAAAATTTATCATCTCTCTTCCTTGCTCTCTCTCTTGACGCCACCATCACCCACACAAACACCAAAATTCACAAAAAAAAATTATATCAACCTCTTGGATTCTTGCATCATCTTGTTCCTTATATAAAGGGCTACATTTGAAGACCATAAAACCTTGTGTTTGTGATGTTTAGGGGCTGAACTAAGTCAAGGTTTTGAAGAGGCTATGCATGCATTGGTGATGATGCTCTAGTGGTAGTGGGTGATTTAATAAGCTTGGTTTTGGAAGTGGTCATTTGAAAATTTTACATCTTGATCATTTGTAAGGTTTTACTCTTGATATTTCCTTATAAAAATTTATTTTACCATATGTATTTTGTATATTTAGCTTCTGTAAATGAAAGTATATATTGGTATTGGTTGAGTTTGGACATTGTATACATGATTTGATCTCTTAAAATGAAGCTATATGAGCCCTACAATGGATTTAGACATTAGGAAATTTTGATCACTAGAAGAACGTGGGATTTGAAATAGATCAGTAGGTTGTGAATGTGTATTGGACTCATAGGGTTGTAGACAAATGTCTTGTGATGATTTTCCGGGTGGACCATTTCGTGACGATACCCGATGAGAAAGTTATGGCCGAAATGGTAGATTTGGTCAAAAACAGACATACTGTTTTGCACGACCCAGAACTCATAAAATTTATATACTGACCCCTAAAAAGGTAAAACTAAGAGTTGTAGCTAAACTTATGTAGAACCTAATATAATTGGATGGTTTTCCAGTTCCTTACGGTTTGTAAATGGCGGCCGAAACGGTGAAACCGAAATAAGCAGGCCAAAATCAGTTTTGACACTAGTGTAGAACTTGGGCCATTAGACCACGTTTTGGTATAAGTTTAATAATGAAACCCTCAAATCAATAAAATAGACTCATAAATGAATCCGGGAAGGTAAAAATGAAGTCGACACCCTTTACGGTTTAGAAATTTCGGCAACTTTCATAAGATAAAAATTATAAACTTTTTACTAAAAAGCGGGAAAACTTGTAAATAACTTTTGGGTAGAAACCCGGGGTGGTAGGACCCACTTGTCGGGACTTATAAAATGGTTGATATACTGATCTTAAGACTAACCCGAAGCCCGGACCCGTAAATTTCTAGAATTAGGGTGCCTTAAGTTGAATTGGGCCCAAAAGCCCAATATAACTAACATAACCACTATAAGCCTAAATATGTAAGTTTAAACCATTTGGGCCTTATTAGGCCAACCTATTGGATTATAAATTATACCTTAAAATCTAGACTTTAAGGTTTCCAACCCAAATAATCATAATGGGCCTACTAATGGGCTTGTTGGGCTCATGTGGACTCCACAATTTTTATTGGATTTAAAATAAAACTACTTGTATTTTGAAAATTCAAAAAGTATGCAATGTCTAAACTAATTGATCAATATACTATTATTACATATGTAATGATATCGATAAATATTATCGACTTTAATTTAATACGCGCCGTTATTTTAGGTCGCGGTTGATTATTTTTCGACGTTCCTTGCTTTCGTGATTTCTTGATCGTCACGTCTTATCACGGTGAGTTCATAGCCTCGCATTTTAATACTTTAATTGTTTTATAAACCCGCGAGGGGGATAACATGCTTGTTTTTAAAAATAGAACACAAGGGACCCGAATGTATGCTAGTAGCCTTGATTATTATAAGTTAGCTTAACTCGCTAGATAAAAGACCCGCGGAAATCATGAATTGTTAACTACCGGGTAATGGTAGACGCTTATACATGAAATAGTACTATTTGGAGGTTGCCACCTCCAATCCGTGACGACTGGCTATCGTCATGTGTCGGGAAAATGACACTACGGATGCGTTGTATAGAGAGTAATATGCACTCATAGCGAGGGTGTATAGTGGGCATTTTTATTATATGGTAACGTTCAATGTCATGAGGCTTATAATAATCCCCCTATAACTTTGTCTGATCCACATCGTTATGTCTTGATGATTTTGAGAAATGATACTTGTGTTCGGAATTTATTATATATATATAAACTCTATGGATTCACTCAACATTATTGTTGACTTTTTAGCATGTTTTATCTCAGGTCCTTGAAGGTAATTCGGTGATGAAGATTTCGGAGAAGCTAATGAAATAAATATTTTGAAGGCCCATTTAAAGAAAATCATTCGAAGAAAATATTTGAAAATGATGTATTGATTATGAAAATATTTGGGACCTATGTTGTGAAACTTTTATTTCGAATGGTTATATTTAAAAACGTCTCTTTTCGAGTCGTTTTCTATGCTTGAGTTATTGTATTAAGACGTAGCACCCCAAATGACCCTTCCGCTGTTATATTAAAAATGGGGGTGTTACATATTAGGATGTTTACATGATATAAACATAGATATAGATGGCATTGGTGAAGGTTGGGTGAGCTCGTTTACTTTAGAGATGCAAGTTACGTTGCATAATGAGATAAAGCAAAAATTTCCTTGTAAAAAGGTGATATATATAAAATAGATGGATATTACAGTGCATCTAATTTAATAGATGAATAATTACATTGATGAAAATTATGGGTTGTTATATGGAGTTTTTCGGATACGTGTTCTTAGCATATCTTAAAGTGTGTGTTACACTTTGAAGATAACTTGTTCGTGCTTAGAAACGATGTGACGAAGACTTGACGAATCTAGCAAAGGTGTGTGATCTAACTTAAGGTTCTCAATGCTCACATTTGCTATCACTTTGGTTATGTGTCTCATAGAAGATGAGGATTTTGTCAAGAGGTTGCGATCTACTTATACTTTGGTCTTGGTATAAGTTTGATGTCACGTGGATAGTACAAGATATAAGACACAAGTTTAGGTTATTCTACTTCAACATCAAGTTCGTTATACTTAGTTTTCTTCATCAGTGATCATTACATAGAGCCTACAGAATTGAAGATTCAAGAAATGGTTAACATATGGGTTTCAGGGGAAGCTTATTGTTAAAATGTTTAACCATTTACATGCATCATCGAGGTGAAGGTTTTTACTACTGCTAGTTATTATTACTACTGCTAGTTTAAGTTTCTACTGCTCAAGTTCATTTATCTTAAGGCGCGTCATGGAGGGTAATTTGAGTTGATTGGAAGGCTGGATTAGAAGTGTGATAGTGGTTTGTGGTTGTCGAAATCAAAGTTGCATATTTTAGTCTCTTATTTGATTATGACAAAAAGGGGAAGAAGGCGTTACAAAGATGATTTGCAACTTGTAGATCCTTGGTGGTATAGTTCTATTCTTTCATATATATTAGCTTCAGGGGAAGAAGCTCGTGCTTATTTTGGTTTTGTCATTATCAACTAGGGGAAGATTGTTGGGAATTATATTTGAGTTGATAAGACAAAACATATGAAAGATGAAGGACTTAAAAGGCAAAGGAGGAATTCTTCAAAAGATGGAAGATTTTGAAGATTCTGAAGATAAACTTAAATGATTAAAAGATTTATTAATATCTTTATTTGTTCTTATCCTTTATAAACCTAATATCTCTAGTATATAAAGAGATATAGGTCGTATAGTTTTCTGTGTGTCAAAATGTAAACACCATGAAAGTGCGTGTGTGTGTTCTAGGCGTCAAGTCTTATTGTAGACGCTTAGGTTGTTTGTGTTTTAGTCCCAAGATCAATGTTTCATTGATCCTGTTAGATTAGGTAACCGTTCTACAGTTGATCGTGTAGAATTGGGGCTTGTAGTAGTCATTCTAGAGAAGATAATGATGAAAAACCTTGTTGAATAACTTTGTTCATTATTCTATTTCTGCTATGCATATATTCTATGTTCATTGTTATTATCCTAGATAAAAGTTCTAATCAAACTGAGCTTACAACGATCTAAAGAGTTATTTAGAACTCCACAATTGGTATTAGAGCCTCGTGGCTCTCGATCTAGGATCTTCAAGGTTTTTTTGGTTAAAGAGTTTTTCAAAATTTTGTTTTTCGATGTTGAGTCAAATTCGGTAAGGTTAGGGTTATGTATAAACTCTAATTCGATGAGAAACAGAATCTGTACACAAATTCGATAAAAGCAGATTATATACTTTGTTTGTATCTTAATCGATCTCTAATCTGCTTGATAAAAACCCTAAAGATCATGGTTTCTGCTATTAGTAGTACAAGGTTTGTGCTGCCATTGTTAACTCATTACCACTACCATATATGATAAAAGAAGAAGTGTGTGCTATGATTTGGACGAGTAATGTTGGGCCTTAGCTGTGCTTCTGACGAGGAGAACAAAAAAGGGTTACTGTAACACTCGCCCCGAGGGGCATCAGATTATGCAGCGGAAATTAACAATTTGGTGTTACTAAATAGCATCCGTCACTACGATAATAGAAAACGACTCAAATAAGACGTTTACCAAACATGTGTTCCATAAATATTCAGAGTTAAAAGTGCGTTTAGATCCCACAGAATCGTAACCACCGTCTATTACAAACCATGAAAAACATATTATTTTCAAATAAAGACATTGTTTTAAACACCACATGAGATATTGTTTTTGAAAGACTGGAACACACAAGAAGTCTTTCCATAAAATCCATCACCACACGCACGACACCTCCACGCCATCGTTGCCTTCAGCCTTGGTTACCTGGGATAAAACAAGTTTAAAATGTCAACAACAAAGTTGAGTGAAATTCATAGAGTTTAAATTCATTAATAAGTAAAAACCTTTGAACACATTATTAGTTCTCGGTAAAACAAATCAACGAATGCAATGTATAGCAACTTCTTTTCTTTCACGCAATAAGCTCATGACACCGAACGTTAACAAACATATGGTATTTCATATGCTAAAAGGTGCCCCAAACAAGGTATTATTGTCATATACCTACTAATTTCTAATAACAAAATGTCCGTTTGACAGGGTGGTCACAAGGATTCAAACCCCGGACAGGGTTGTCAAACCCAATAGATCTATTTAATGCATTAGCGTTTACCTCTCAACAAGGCAATTAATGGTTCATGAAATAAGGGACTTCGACAATAGCAACTTATGCGAAAACAATCTCATAATCAGGTCTAGCATACCATAAAATCATATGTGTTCGATTTATAAAACAAACATGTATCCCCCTTGCGGGTTTAAAATCATTTAAAAGAATTTAATGCGAGGCTATGAACTCACCTTAAGCAAATGATCCAATTTCAATCAATCAATCAACAAGCGCAATAAACTTCACGTCTCGACCGCGACCTATATAGTACATATATAGTGGCACGTGACCAAAAAAGTATAACTATCTCTAATTCTGCTATATTATAATATACTATCTCTTATATATATATATATATATATATATATATATATATATATATATATATATATATATATATATATATATATGTATATTTATATATATATATATATATATATATATATATATATATATATATATATCACTATTACGTATACACAATCATATACTAGAATCTCCAAGTGCGACGCAAAACATTTTGCTTTGATTTACTTAACAATATTACAACGCTTTTAATAAAGTTTCCATTTTTAGAAAGCTTGCCGAAAGTAAAGATAATATAATCCAAACTGAGCATTAATCTTAGTTTTAAATACATTACGAACCCTTTTGCTCGTTAAACTATATTCAAAGTATACCGCAATTTGACTTTCAAAAGTCAAACTTCATAGTTGACTTTTTACCCAAAAATAACTCAAACTTGACTCGGCCGTAAAATCTTTGTTTTTGGAGTTACAAGGCTACCTTAATATACAAACGGGACCTTGAACATCCTTTATTCATATTAATAGCCTAATTAGATTAAAAATTTTACTCAACCGCTATGGTCTAGTCAAACTTTCTGGTCATCAAATGTCAACCCATAGTCTTACCAACTCATTTTTAACAAAATCTAACCCTTCCAACTTGTTTAACTAGCCTAATAACATGTTCTAAAACCATCAAACATATGTTCATACTTGAAATACTTTCAAACCCATTTTGCACTTGAATCAACTAGCTACAATCACATACATGTAATATGTCATTTTAATCAAACAAGAAACATAACTAGGAGCTTACAATGCTATCAAGAAATTTAAAATATGGCTTCCCCTTGCTTGCTTATAATCGGACGAACCCCAAAGACAACCAAACAAAACCTTTTCAAACAACTAGCACCAAAACAACACTAATCTAACACCCTTAAACACTTCCTTATACACCAAATCAATAGAAATTGACCAAAAACCCAACTTCTTCAATACTCATTGCATGTGAGGTTTCTTTAGTGGGAAATGTAGAGGATTGAACAAGGATTAATATGGTATACTCGGATTTAAATGCATGTAAGTAATAAACTTTTGATGGCAATGTTTGTGTGTGTGTGTGACTTTGAACGGCAACAAGGAAGGAGGAGCAAAAAAAATGAAAATTTCATAAAGAGTGTTATGTGTGTATGAATGGTTCTATTTATATAATTCAACTTTGATCAATTGGCAATTTTAACCCCTCCTTTCATAAGTCCTTGCAAGTTTAATATAAATTGGTTATATTTCCGTTACTTAGTCGACCAAACACGGGTAACATCACGTTTGTAAATATTTTAAATAAGTCCCACTAAATATAGTTTAAAACCTTTATTAAAACGTTAAACCTCGTAAAACACGACCTTTAAACACGGTTTTTACAAAAACTCGGAGAAACGACGAAAAATACAAAATTGACATATTTACGCTCTCAGAGCAATAAAATATATTTTTCTGACTTTCTTAAAAGCTAAAAAAAACAAATAGAAACTAAATCACAAAATGAAATTCACCAATAAATAGAAATTCTAATCAACCACATATAACATAACGACTATAATTATTTTCGTAATTAAAAATAACTATCTTAGGCTTGGGATAGACGTTGACTTGAAACTCGGGTTGTTACAGTTACATCTTTTTTTTGTTATAAATACATACCATTCGTCTCAGGTTTTATTCGAACAGATGCAAAGAAAAAGATATGTCGACTCAGGTTACTGATTACAACTAAATGGGCACGTTTCTACTGCCAAAGATAAAGTGTCGCTAAAAAGAATGGGAGGAAGGAGAAAACGAATTAGTGACAAATTCGTGACAGCTTTGTGACACTAAAAAGCGTCGCCTGGATACTTAAAAAAGAGTATCCTTAAACATTGGTTACAAGTTAGTACTACTCGCGTTGATGTTTCTGCTGCATGGTTTCGAATTTTGAAGGGTCACACAGCCTTGATTCCTGTTCAATGAATGTTAACAGGAAGGTTAAAAGTTTATGTAGCTTTGATACATCAGGTACAATAGGGACAACAGATTTGTTCGTTTTATGTGATAAGATTAGGAATGGAATCTAGTTTAAAATAGAAAATCCTAAAGTTTAGGGATTATATTTTTCCTATATATAGTTTATTTATGTTAAAGATTGGTCAAAAGGTATTGTGATTTTATGGCAGTATATACATCAGTTCTGCTTATTCGTTTTTGGTTTATGTTAATGCTGGTATTCAAGTAGAAAATAATACTGCCAGCATCTGAAGTTAATACTGCTTCTATACACTACTGCTGCCAATGATGATCATTTATTGTTAGTACAGCTACATGTTTCCTTACTGCTGCTATCATTAGTACTGTTACTCATGGAAATTTGTGTTGCTTGAATGAACTTAATACTGCTGGAACATGGTATTAAAAGTAGTAAGTTTGTGTGATTGAGATTATATAAGGTTCCTGTAAATGGAAACGATGGTATATGTAACACCCCCAAATTGGGTCGCAGCGGAATAAGGGTCCGGGGCGTGTTACTTCAAGATCAATAGCACAAGATATATAAGAACGACACAAAAAGTCATTTAAAATGATACATTGGATTTAATTGAAAGACTTAATACAAAAGCATATAGCTTTACTTGTTCATTGTTGAATATTACAAAAGTTGACAGTACATTCCCCAAAAATGATGCACCTCAAATCTTTAAGCGTGCAATCCAAAATGTAACCCAATGCATCCTTGCCATCCCATGCCTATTGATCTCCTGAAAACATTGCTTAAAAACAGTGTTCCCCCCCCCCCCCCCAACATAATGTTGGTGAATTCATAGGTTTGGATAAATCAAAGATGTGTAGGACCTGCAATGACTATTTATTTATAATGCAACACATACATATCTCACAAACTAGTATTACATTTACCTAAGCTCATGACACTTTAAGCTCCGACGATCATTCTTGCAATTAAACTATATATTGCAATTTCTGCCCGATTAGATGTTCAACCCGAAAACATCCTAAATTCGACATGCTATAACATTCGTTCCCGGTGATAGCTAATCACCCGAACGGGGAGGTCGTTTCCCGAATAGATCTATTAAATAAACATTCTCGCTCACATAATGTAATTCCTGACCTAATCAGCAATTGACATATCAATGATAAAGAGGGCTCAACAAGGGTTATCGCTAGTTAGATCACCATGTAAACAATACTTGCGTCCAATTTTAAAAAACAACATGTTTCACCCCAAGTTATAAATCATTTTAAATCATAAAATATGTGCTAATAGAACACACCTTTGAGTTCAGATAATCCAAATACCGCATGATAAAGCCTCACGTAAAAGATCGAAGCAACCTAAATTTTCATACGTCTAATAATTACTGATATTTGGAATATAATCATATGTTTTTACATCGTACATCGTACGGGCTATCGTAATTTAAAGAGGTCATGACAGTACGTTCGAGGAGTTAGAACACTTTTAAATCGTAAATCCAACAACTCGTCGAAACGCCATCCGAAGAGGCCTCATTATGAAACTCCCTAGTAATATAGTACTTTGATAACCACATAATATTCTATCTAGCTCAATCACCAACTAATGGTTTTGGTAAAATTGTGTTTAATAAGTTAAAACGTTTATAATTACCGTTTTAGTAAAACTAGCATAACTTTTGCGTTTTAAGCCCGATTCTCGCGTTTCTTATGCCCATCTTTTCGTATTAAGACGGGTTATCGATATTTGACATTTTCATAAAATTTGTCCCCTGATGAACAGTAACTTTTACTGTTCATAACAGACATGAGTTTTATATAATTGTTTTTGTTGTCGTAAAACCCGTAAATGTCGTATTTTATTCGTTATAGCTCCGTTTTTAACGATTCTTTCGAGGACGTTCTTGTTTTTGAAAGTTCTATAATTTTATGAGGTTTACAAAATTATAACTTTCTGTCATGAATAGTAACTTTTATAAAAATAGTTTTATAAAAGTATTAATTGTCGTAAACTCGCGAAATTCATAACTCGTTCGTTATTAATTGAAAAATTACGATTCTTATCATTTTGGAATCCTAAAAATATGTGTTATTTGTTAAAAATATCAATACTTGCTGTTTAAAATTTTTATAAAAATGTTTTTATAAAAATTCATTTACGACTTCGTTTATTAACGTATAACTCGTTTTTAACATAACTTTTTCGTTATTAATCCGTTTAACAAGTTTCTTACTTTTTCGGAATCGTCGTGAATTGTATTATCTTATAAAAATATAAAATGGGTATGTTAAAATTCGAATTTTGGACAGAATGTTTGCTTAAGCTTGTTGAACCCATTTTTAACTTTTTCTTTATACTTTACTACTTTTGTATTTTACCACAAGTCTCATATATCATATATATTATAAATCATACTTATATTAAATGTCCATTGTCCATAGTAGTCCTCATATGTCCAAGTTACCAAGGTTAACAAATCCATGATAATACTTAATATCATAACTTTACTTATGAAATCTCTAATTTACTAGTTTTATCCATAATCATATTTATACCTAACCAAGTGTGTACAAGTGTATTTCTTCCAAGATAACTTCATTTTAGTGTTCAAGTAACATTAATATGAGTCCATAATTAATCTTAACTTGTCTTATGTATTTCTTTAACTTAAAACATATTATGAAACTATAAAAACCCTAATTAACCCATAATCATTTTCATGTTAACCAAGAGTGTAAATCATTTGTATAACCATTTTAACATGATGTCCTTAACATCATAAGGTATATAAAAGTGTACATTATGATGACAACAAATAAAAACTTCTTTTTACATGTTAATAATCCTAAATGGTGATTTAAGCTAAATAGAATAATCATATGCATAAAAATGAAAATTATGAGAACATAAAGAGTTCAAGTAAACCTTATGAGGTATGATGATGATGATGAGCTAGTGCTAAACCCTTGTTTAGCCACAAAACCAAAGCTTGCACAAATCCCTAGCTTCCTTTTCTTGATTAATACTTGTAAATGGTGATTCAATGGATGGAAACACCTTAGAATGTCTTAGGATAGATGTGTATAGAAGTGTATGGGTTGTAGAAAATTTGCTATGGATTTGATAGAGTGCTTGCTTTATGCCGTAGCAATATAGAGAGGAAAAAGGGAAGTTTGTTTTGGTTTTCTAGTTAAGTGTTAATGTATATGTGTTATATCTTTCTAGTCTTGCATGTATATAAGATATGGATGACCAAAAAGTGCAATAGTTAGTCAAGGAACATAGTATGGTCATAGGGATGGTCTTTGTTATGGTCATTAGTCAAAGTAAGCTAGGTATGGTGTTGCATAAATGAAGTAAGGTGTATATTTGACCAAAATGTAAGAGTTTTGTTATAATACTTGTACAATTTGCAAGAATTTCGGCAAAACATAATATATAGATGATATATTTTGTAATTTTTATGTATTGGGTATAAAAGTGGGTATTTGTTGAAGCGTAGAAAAGTTTTGGTGGTTCCGGGAGTGCCTAAACGCAATTTATCGCGAAACGTATTTAATTTACGTAACCAACAAAAAAATAAAATATAAAAGTTAATTATTATAAAAAAAATAATATAATGATGGCTTGTCTTAAACTTTAATTTGTTTGGTGCCCGTTTACGTTGATTGTTGATTTTTTTGTTTACGCGATTTAACTATACGATAAGAATATGAAAGTAAACGCGTACGAGATAAAAACTAAAAAAATATATAATGAAATAATTGACGTCGTAAAATGACATGAAAATACGGAATGTTACAAGAAGTAGTGGTCTAATAGTCAGGTAACATAAAAGGATCAATCGGTAAGGGAGCAGGTATAGATGATGGTAATGGTGGTGTATCTGGCCTAGTCTGTGAAGCAGCTCTGGGAGGTTTGACTGGAGCCATCAACCAGTCATCGTCATCCTCCCACTCATCATCCTCATCCTCTAAATCCATCTCTTGACCCTCCTTAGGATCCTCCTCATTTATGTCCATATCCTCATCCTCCTCAGGATCCTCTTCAATGTCTAATACTAGGTCATCATCAGGAAAAGCAAATACATGATTAGGGGATGAGGCCACTAGTTCCGGTGGTCTGGTAAGGCAGGTGTATGGTATGGAGAAGCAAGTATGCGGTCATGTCCTCCTCCCACTCATCATCCTCATTCTCTAAATCCATCTCTTGATCCTCCTTAGGATCCTCCTCATGATCCTCCTTATCTATGTCCATATCCTCATCCTTCTCAGGATCCTCCTCAATGTCTAATACTAGGTCATCATCAGGAAAAGCAAATACATGATCAAGGGATGCAGCCACAAGCTCAGGTGACCCCGGTATGTGGTCTGGTAAGGCAGGTGCATGGTATGGAGAAGCATGCATGTGGTCATGAGAAGCAGGATCAGTCATGATGCTTTAAAAATAAATAAGCAAGCATTTACATAAATAACCTTTATGCAAATCAAATAGTAATGCTCTGGTAAAAACATAGATGATTAAAAATAGTCAAAATTTATATAAATTACTTTTGTATAAATAAATAATGATGCTCCCGAAAATAAGCATAAGTTGTTCGAGAAGCAATTCAAGTATTTATATAAATAGCCTTTATATAAATTAAATAGTAA
>BQNB010050729.1:0-41369 GCA_026074375.1 Tanacetum coccineum
TACCCCGTAAACTCATTCTGAGTATGAAACTCATTTTGTTTCTTGGGCACTTCATTTTCTAAAAACACCGATCAAGACAAACTTATCCTACTTATACCAATGGTAGATCATGAGGAAAACAAAGACAACTAATAAAGTATGTCTTTTATTCAAATCACGTTATGTAATGTACTTTTAGCATCTAACAATAGTGACCATGAATTTCCAATTCACTTACTTAAATATAACAAAGTCACTTTGATAGAAAACGTATGCATATATATACATTTATCTATCATGCAAATAATCAAACAATTAAGTTAAAAAAACACTTTACTGTTAAACAAACACATTCACAAGAACCAATTAGTCATTCTGAACCCCATGGTTATATACCATTACCATTACAATTGGAGTGACATATAACTAATCAAATAGTTATCAAACTTGAACCACAAGTATGTGGTTATTTGAAACAAATAATCACCATCAGAATGATTAATAAAACTTTTTGGTAAAGAATGTTACCAGCAACACCATTGAATCACGAAATAGTTTTAATATACAGGTTACCATTTAATAGAGTGATTGAAGTTGGTTAAAATCGAACTTTTACTTCAAAACTGACATGATGTTACAGCGTAAACAAACCTGTTACGGCGTAACACCATAACTTTTCACATGTTGCGGCGTAACCAAAAGTGGTTACTGCGTAACTAGATCCTGACTCCATGTTTTAATTAAAAGATCTAATTCATGAACACAGAAGTTTCAATTAGATTATTTAATTCTCTTAAACATACTACTCAAATTTTGAACCATTCACATAACCATGGTTTACCAAATATAAGATTCATTATAAACACATTATCATGCACCCATGCAATTTATACATGCATATCAAGATCTTAAATAAAATAAGGATAGAAAATGAGTACTAGTAAGTATGATTAAACCAAATTCATTCCACTTTTGCATCAGTTACCATCATAACAATCCAAACATACCTATGTTTTCCCCTGTATCCATTTTCTCAAACTTGCCAGTAAGTTTCAAACCATAATTTGTGCCTTTAACTGGTTCATCTCTTTTGCCGTAATTAATACCAAGACTCTTCATGCCATCTCCAAAATGATTTGTTCTTCGTCTACAAATCATATCTTGACATCTTTGTCTTACAATAACACTTTCACAGATTCGGCCATGATTATCACAAACCAAATACTTTATACATTTGTTAGAGATTTGGGGTGTGTGCGATGATGTGATAACCTGGATAACTCGCTTATATCATGTAAAAGTCCACTTTCCGTATAAAGTATTTCGACCCTTATCAATGCCTAGGTTGCACGAAATCTCTATCGGGATAATATAAGGAGTATAGCAATTTGTGTTCTAGGCACAAGAATCACAAATCAAGAAGATTAGAGGAATTGTATGTGTGAAATTCGTTGTTATGTTGTATCTCTTCTCACTCAAGACCAAGTAAGTTCCTGTGTATATATTACAAGAAATTAGGACGGTTACGGGAAGTTGAAGTTGGTTAAAACCGAATTTAACCAACCTTCTGACACACTTGTTACGGTGTAACCATTTTGGTTACAGCGTAACCAACTTCATGTCATACTTGTTACGGCGTAACCATTTTGGTTATAGTGTAACCAACTTCATGTCATACTTGTTATTGCGTAACCATTTTTGGTTACAGTGTAACCATTATTTTGGTTACGGCGTAACAACCTCCTGTCTTGATAGATTACATGTTAGCTCAACAAGCGTGCACTCCACACTCCTCTAACTTGTTTTCGAGCAGAACATGAAACCTCATTGGTCTCTAGTAAATCACCATTACACAAATGGCCGTTGATGACACTAAAATCACCAACAGTTTCTTCATTTCCAAAGGTATTATATATTAAACAATAGATCACGTGGGTAATATGTTTTATTCATACAATATTTATAAGGTACACAACATGCTTATCATCTAATATTATATATACTTCGAAAGTAATTCTAATTTATTACTAAATGGATATTACCAAATGGCCGATTGGCCATTGCCATAGTAGTATCAAAGTACTCTTTCCCGCTTTCCCTGCAGAACTCGAGTGTTCAATTCCAACATGATTACGTGAAAAAATGTAGTATATGTAGATTTGAAACATTTTTGTTGTATGTGCAGAAGTAAAAGTCTTGGTTTTGAATGAAAGAAAACTCAGTAACTCACCATATAGAGTTGAAGAATAGCAAGAGACGAAGCTATCGCAAAATCTCGTTTAGCTAAAGAAACTAGATTTTGCTCAACTATTAGGCTGGAGATATATTGTGTTTAAAATTGCACGTGACATGTCACATTCAAGTAGAAGATAACAGATTGGTTCATTTGAAAATACGAAATATTCAACTGAAAGCTAGTAGGACATTGCAATACTTATTTGAAAGATTTACGAACATGTAAGTTAATTTATTAGTCAACTCACCATCGTCAATTTATAGTTTAACATTACTAATACGGATTTGGTTCGTATTATGGATGGTATTAAAAAAAGTGCAATCCCCCCTAGAAAAAGATGCAATTACATGAAATCAAAATTATTTATACCGAGTTAAAACAAAAATCTTGCTCCACCCATCTTTAACTGTTTAGGCGTCGCAAAATAATTTCCCAAACAGATTAATGAAATAGATACCAAGTAGAATAGACAATAATATCCAAACATCTATTGACCCACTCATACACATACATCACAAGTACAACATAAACACAACTTCTCGGGTATGTTTGACGAAAGTAATTGTTGCTGGAACTAGAGATGGAACTGTAGATGGAGATGGGGATTATGAAAAGAGATTATTATTATAAGCTACATGAAGTAGCATTTGATTTTAAGAGGTTATGAAAGATTATTTTTTTATAATCTCATATAAGTTCATATGCCAAACGAAACTTATATTTTAAATAGCTTATTTTTTCAAAAAATAATCACAATCTCTCCATAATCTGTTAGAAATACAAAAAGTATAGGTCACTTCCAATGTAGTTAGTCATAGTTCGTAGAGTAATCATATGTAATAGTAGTAAGCTAACCGGGCCAAAGGCACATGGAAAGCCCATGATTAAGCCCATGGCCAGCCTTAGGTTGATGTATTTATACCCTCTCCACACATGGAGAGGGTGTTGGTTGGTTCATTTCTCACACATAATCTAATATTTCTTTCTTTGTTACTTTCTCTCACTAGAACCATCCTCCCATATACTTTCTCTCTCTAGATTTCTATATTGTTCTTTGGTGCTAAAGATTACTAGTATTCTACAATTGGTATCAAGAGCCATGGAGTGATTTGCTTAGTTTTTATGTTTAGTTTATTTTGTTTTTTTAACCGTACCTTCTTCTTGTTCTTCTTGGTTTCGTAGCTTTTCTTGTACACTAAAAGATCATTTACCTTGGTAAATCTGATCTAGTATCTTTAGGATATAGGTGTACAAGCTTAGATTTAAGAAAACATAATTTTTGTTCAAATTTTGTGTTCGAAAAGTCTTACAAAGTACAATTCTTGATTTTAAAATTTTTTGGCTTAAAAACCATAAATTTTGCATTTTTAATGTACCTATAGGCTTAGTAATACTAGTTGTACAAGAAATTTTGGGAAAAAACAATCAAAAGTGAGTCTTTTTGTGTTTTGAAAAATTTAAGTTTCGTCTAGTAGAAGGCGAGTTAGCAATCTGCAGGTGAAGGCGATTTAACAATCTTCTTGTTCAAGGCGAGTTAACAATCTTCTATGTAGGTCCTTATAAACAGGATCTGAATGAGCCTTGAACGACTTATAGTCCTTTGAATAAATCCAAAGATACTATGAGAGACAATGACTGTGAATATAAATATTGACGCGGAATATCAAAATTTATACCAAGATGAACACAAGAACAAATACTAAAATTGCTATTACTATTACTATTTGATTGTGAATACTCAATCAACTCATATGTTTACAATACTATTCTATGTTCCTTTTATAAGCTTAAGGAACCCTAAACGCGTTAAGAGATAATGCTTATCTCTTCCTAAATCAACGCTAATTGATAACTATTACTAAAATTACAAACAGACTTAACTGTCTGACCAAGCAGTATTAACTTTAATACTGCCAGACTTAAGTTAATGCTGGCAGACTTAACTTGCTCTACCAGACTTAACTTCTATACTATCAGTACTAACTATTCAGCTATCAGTACTAACTATAACTAACAGACTTAACTTTAATACTAACAGTATTAAGTCTGTTTACAATATTTTCCTAACAATCCTCCCCTAACTTGATCTTCATTCATGAACTTCAAGTTTATTCCAATTACAAAAAATGATTTTGAAGCATCTTTGTCTTCGGATGTTATTCCCATTGTTGTGCACACTGCTGCTCCTAAATCAGAACACGTTACCAAATAGACCAAGGATCATCTTTTAGACAACATCATCGGTGAATTCAAAAGACATGTTTCTACAAGACTCCAAATCCATGAACAAGCCTTATTTTGTTACTATGATGCCTTTCTCATATCAGTTGAACCAAAGAACAATAAAGACGCATTAACTCAAGTATGTTGGATTGAAGCAATGCAAGAGGAGTTACATGAATTCGATCGTCTTAAAGTCTGGGAACTCGTTCTATGTCTTGATAAAGTGATGGTTATTACTTTAAAATGGGTCTACAAGGTGAAACTTGATGAATTAGGAGGAATTCTAAAGAACAAGGCTCGTCTGGTTACTCGTGGTTATCGTAAAGAAGAGGGGATTGATTTTGAGGAATCCTTTGCTCAGTGGTCTAGACTTGATGCCATTCGAATTTTCTTTGCATTCTGCTCTATGAATATGGTTGTCTACCAAAAGGATGTAACGACTGCATTCTGCGCGAAATTTATGTCAGCCAACCCGGACGTGTTTGTGATCAAGACAACCGAATCATGTGATAAGCTTAAGAAGGCTCTTATGGGTTTTGAAACAACTCCTCGCGCGTGTAACGATCTTGTTGTCGAAGTTTCTACTTCTAGGAATTCTCTAAATTAATCATGGATTCACATTATTCATAAAAGACAAGCATTAGATCTTCTCCTGGTACAAATCTTGATGATATAATCTTTGCATTTACTACACCTGAATTATGTGACTAATTTTCCAAAATAATGTGTTCTTAGTTTAAGATGTCAATGATGGGCAAAATATCATTTTTCTTAGGACTATAGATTTCACAAAGTCCTAGAGGCATCTTTATAAACCAGTCTAAATATGCTCTCGAATCTGTGAAAAAATATGGTATGGAATTTAGTAACCCCGTGGATTCTCCCATGGTGGATAAATCCAAACTGGATGAAGATATACAATGGAAAGCCGTTGACCCTACACACTATCGTGGAATGGTTGGCACCATTATGTATCTTATAACCAGTAGACCAGACCTAACATTTGTTGTATGCATGTGTACCCGGTATCAGGCAAAGCCTACCGAAAAGCACCTACATGCTGTAAAAAGAATATTTAAATACCTAAGAGGAACCGTAAATTAGGGACTCTAGTATCCAAAGGATTCTTCTATTGCTCTAACAGCTTATGCAGGCGCTGATCACGCAGGTTTCCAGGATACTAGACGAAGTACTTCTGGATGTATATAATTATTGGGAGACTAACCTGTTAGCTGGTCATCAAAAAGGCAAAAAAGCACTGCGATATCCAGTACGAAAGCTGAATATATTGCTATGTCTGGCTGTTGTGCTCAAATCCTTTGGATGAGATCACAACTTATCGACTATGGCCTTGGATTCAATAAAATTCCAATGTACTATGATAACAAAAGCGCTATTGCCTTATGCTGCAACAACGTTCAACATTCTCGATCAAAACATACATACATCAGATTCCACTTCATAAAAAAGCAAGTTAAGAATGGAGTAGTAGAGATTTACTTTGTCAACACGGAGTTTCAACTAGCGGACATCTTTACTAAAGCCCTATGCAGAGAAAGAATTGAATTTCTGATCAACAAGCTAGGAATGCAAAGTTTTACGCCTGAGACACTTAAACAGTTGGCAGATGAAGCAGAAGAATAGTGGTGGTACCTATTCTGATATCCTGTGTATCATATGTATATATTCAAAACTCGAAAAACCAAAAAGTTTTTTCATTTTATAAAATTTTATAAAAAATTAGAAAAATATAAAATCAGAAAAACAAAATACAAAATTAGAAAATTAGAAAAATATAAAAATATGTAATAATGGCATGTCTTCTGAAAATCGATAACATTTACGGTCTTCGAAATGTCATTTAATAATGATATGAGGTTGTAAATGAAGTTCGAGCAGAAGTTCCAAATGTTTTCAAAACATGCCAAATGGCTTGCTATTATTTTAGATAGCAACCCGGTCATCATCTTAAAGGCAAGTATTTCAAAAAGAAAACTTGACCTCTCAACGAGAATTTATTCTCGGGGCATGGTCTACTTTATGACCATGCAAACGCTTTTACTTTGCAACATAACCCGTGCTTCCTATATACAAATTAATGTACGTGTCTGTGCATTTCTTTATCAAAATAAGAGAAATCTTATTGTTATTGGTAAAAAGTTATCTTCACAATGAATCAGTGTTTTTAGTAATCACAAAAAGATTTTCAAAGACAATTCGACCACTCAAACAATGACAACAACTCTTTAAATAGAAAACGGGTCATCATTTGAGGGGGAGAATGTGTCATCTAATAATCTTTTAAAACGGTCTTTCAAAATAAGTCACGGAATAAACGGATAAAGTTTTTGATAATGACGGATCACCATTTCAAGGGGAGTTAACTTATATTAACTACAAGAGCTTCAGATGTCATTTATTTCAATCTTTAGGGACTTATTTGCTATTTAAGACTCAGTTGATTCTCACAGAATAGATTTAAGCTTATCAATTGTTCGAACACGATCTCAAGTGTACGTGCGTACTAGGTTTTGCTGATTCTGAGGTATTGAAACCAGCAAGTGAGAAGGAATAGATATACAAGATAGATAATGAGTGCACGTGATAGAATTCATACCCTATTCTCATTTTAGTCATTCCGGGAAGACAAATGTCATTACCGTAGAGAAAATCAGTGTTTTAATTTGTTACTTTCGGGTGCATTAATTCATCCACATGGGGGAAGAAATATCTTGTTTTTTTAGTATGCATCATTTGAGTTCCCAGGGGGAAGTGTTGGGAGAATAATTATTTAAAATGTGAGAAGAGCTCTTTCTGATTCAATTAATAGTTATACCCTAATCATTAATCCTAAGCTTTATATTTAAATGGAGTAGAATTAGTTAACAAAAGATGTTCACATAGGTTTGATAAGTATGATGATTCCTTAAGTTAGTCAATATTCTGCAGAAAGAAATGAGTACATTTAGGACTTAGTTGACTTAGGTGTTATCATTTCGACTACTTAGAGGGAATAATTGTGACATCCGGGACTTAGTTGACTTTGGTTTTCATTTATATCATCTCTAGTCATGTAAGAGAGAAATACGAACATCAAGGACTAATGACTTGGTATTACGTTCGGAATTAATTAGTACATCAGATGTATGGGCTTTTTACATCAAGGACTTCTTAATGCGGCCAGCAGAAATTTTTGAATCAACTCAAGAAAAGATTGCTGATTCAGGGGAAGCTAAAGACAACTTCCAAGGAGATAATCAAGCAGACTACAGATTGCTGTCGAGATAGAATGAACCTTTTCATTTTCGGTTTTGAACAATCTTCAGGTCCCAGTCTCATACATAGTCTGTGAATATATATATGTAGTTGTAGACTGAAAATGGTGAAAAAAGTAGATGCTGAGTACTAAGATTTTAATAATTTCTTAGAAAATCAAAATCTTTCCAAAATTATCATACCAACACTATCTATATACCCCAAAAAATCAAGGGGGACTTAAATGTTTCCTTAATATGGCTTGGAATAATTGGTAACATTTCTCTCGCCCGAAGCATAAATTTAAATCTATTTGAAATCTAAAATATCATAGACTTGAACATTTTTTGATAATGGAGAGAAAATGTGATTAAAAATATATGCTAATAATGTGATTTTTTTAAGATTAAAGTGTTTCGCTAACCGTAAAACGAGGCTAAACTCTTCGGATTAATCATGCAACATATGAAGGGGAGCAAAGGTTACGTGATTGGCAGAAATTGGAAGTACCACAAAGACCGACCATTAAATACTGAATGGAGTTAAAAAGGTGTTAATTTTAGTATCCATTCCTATATCCAGACCAGAACCGAAGGATCTACCAGGATAATTCCACTATATAGGTAGTATTCTTTAGGTATGAAAAAGGAGTAAAAAGTGAGAATAAGGAAAATTGCCCGACTGAATGGAGTTAGGACTGAACAAACCAATAGGTACATTATGAATCTCGTAAGCGCTGAAGGGGTTAAAGAATTAAGAAAGAAAGTTAAGATAAATGGTGGAAACGAAAGAAGCCCTCCTTACACTTAGGCAGAAACCGGGTCAATACATCTGCTGTCAAGAATCACAAAGATGATTGCTGACACTGAAGATACAAAAGATTTTTTGTTGCAATCTTATGGAGATTACATGCATTGTCTATCAACTATATCTCACTCCAAGTAGATGGTATGTGAAAAAGGTGGTAGTCTTCTCCACCTTCCGATCACTAAAACCAAAGTGCACATTGAGTCTAGAGCCAAGAGATCATCCATAAATCTCATTGGGACACTTGTTAAAGATTATGCTTGTTATTTCACACAATGTGAATAACGAGAAATATATAAAGAGTCCTACGCATTATCCTTATGATTTTGCCAGAACATCTAAGTGATACTTAAGTATTCACAGTGAAGATGGAAATACTGCTTGAGCCAACATCTAACAAGCTCATAGTAGGTGACTTGTGCGATTCTTATGAATTAAACTTGTGACAACTGGAAAGCAACAATGGTGTGATTCTATACGAATCAAACTTGTTCCAGGTTATGGATCGACGATTAATGAATTTTGAATTGCTTAAATTTCTCAATATATCACAAAACCACTTTAGCAAGTGACAAGTCGATTGATTTTGAAATTAATTTTTCTATTTAATCGGTGAGATAGTAACTCACTGATTCACTCTTATCGTGTTGTCTGCTTTGAGACGTTCCGGTAATGAGAACATGTTGAGTTTGATGAATCTAATACATATGTGTCAGAAAGATTCGATACTTCAGTTGGAAATCCTGTCAAGGAGATTCTTCTTAAATTGAATCTACCTGATCATAGGTCGATCCTCACGGATTCAAAGGTTACTCCAACCAAACACGGGCAAATGACAAAGCCATATTCGTCCCCCCACTTTATTGCTAACTATTTTAATGCAGGATACTTAAAGATATTCATGGACATACCTGGTTCCAGCTGACTCACATATTCATAGCCACATGCTCATACCTGACTGAAAAACATAAAGACATCATGAAAGCTCAAGTACATGTTTCAAGACGTAATCATACGTCTTTCTTGAAGTGACGAATCATTAAAGTCAAAGAAGTTTCCGTCACTCTGATAACCGAACATTTTTCTTGAAGTGACGAAGTGTTAAAGTTAAAGAACTTTAAGAAAGATGCATCATTAAAGCTTTCAAGCTATCAAATCAAGAAAGGTATGAGTATGTCAGTCCTAAAGTCACGAGTTCACAAGATGGAAAAGTTTACAAGATGGCGAAAAGAGATTATGATTGGTTAATGATCTCAAGGTACTCAAGATCACATATTCACATACAAGTCAAGATAAAGGAACAAGCTCAAGCCTAAAGTCAATGATCACTAAGCAAAGAAGCAAGACAAAAGATCAACTATTACACAAAAAGGACTCAAGATCAAGACAAGAAGCTTCAACGATTAACGATCAAGGTCACAAGAAGAGATCTCTATGATCACCCCTTAAGGGGAGATTGTCAGGAACACAAAAAGTATTGATCATTTATGATATCTCAATGATCGTTCCTTAGGGGGAGATTGTTTAGTGAAATGATGACCATTATCGATCTCACGAGACTTTGTAATAGTTAGACAATATTATGTAATAATTTGTAAGCTAACCGGACCGGCTTATAGAAAGTCTAAGGAAAGCCCGGTCCGGCCCATATCTTGTAACTATATAAACTACTCCACACAAATTCGCGGGGTTGGTTGAACGCAATTTACACTCATTTCATATAAGTTTAATTTGTGCATTCTCCCATCTAACACTCTCTCTAGCTTTCCTCTTTCTAAAGGATCAACAGTGTGTTGAGAAATAGCATCTCCTACACATATCAAGTGTTATGACAACTCGAAAACCAACTATATAACAAAGCCCGGATTCGTTGTTGTGTTAAAAAAAGAGTCGAATATGTGAAAGAAAATAAAGGCATGATAAACTGTGAAAAAGAAAAAAATAGGGATGGGGAAAAATATGAGGAGGTTTGTAAATGAGAGAGAAAGAGGAACGTAAAGACTTTTATTAGGGTTAGTGGGATAAGGGAGTGTTAAATATCTAATTTTCCCTTTAGGTTATATAATTAGTTTTTTTCTTTTTATCTTAATTGGGATCCACTTGCTTAATTATAATTGGTTCATGAATGGTTCTTATTTTTACAACTTTAAGTTTTCTCTTATATATATATAATATATATTATATATAAAAAAATCAATATATATATATATATATATGTCTGTGTGTGGTGTGTGTGTAGGTTTCTATATTTTTCACACAAACATGAACTAGAGAGAGAAAGCTAGAGAGAGAGAGATGGAAGGGAGAAACATATGAAAAACACACTAAATATGTGTGTAAAAATGATTCAACCAACACCCTCTCCATGTGTGGAGAGGGATTAAATATGTCTTACACCCCCATAAAATTAGTATGGTGTGGGCTCACATTGGGTAAGACCTGGCCCAATACCATAAGTCATACGATTACTGTTCCAACTACGGGCTATGCTAAATATGAAATACATGGGGTGACTGAGTCTTTTTCTTAATCCTAACAATCTCCCCCTAAAGGAGGTCGCCCCAGAAATTACAATTTGAATCTTAGCATTCTGTGAGTTGATCTTTGACTTTGGCTCGTAGTCTTTAATACTTTTAAGTACATCATGTACGACAAGTAGTGATCTTTGAGCAAAGTTCCTTTGACTTGTTGGTGATCTTGTGAGCTTTCATTGAGATATCGCCACAGGAAATCTCGTAATCATCCTTGTTGTGAAGTATTGCCTCCATGTGATGTTGTGACCAAACGAAATCGGCCTTCCACACCTTTCTGGATCATGATAGCAAGCATCAGAGTTGCGGAAGCTGTGTTGTAGGTCTTTCAGTTATCATGATGGCTTAGATTAGGAATATGAAGTGTGAGCATGGGGTTGTGAGTTGACATATCTCTTGCCAGCAGCTGCAACCGTCGGGATTCCTGCAAATGTATGTTAGTAATAAACAAACGAAAGTGTCTTTGTTCACTTTCATTGAATAAGGTTGCAAGAACTATGGTTCCCCGTTGATCAGTATAAATACTGCCTATGATTAGGTAGAATTCTAAAGAATCTCCTTGACAGGGTTTCGCAGCTGTACTAGCCGTTCTTAATACCGGAACGTCTCAAAGCAGACAACACGGAATAAGTGAACCAGTGAGTTACTATCTCACTGATTGAAGAGAAAAATGGATTTGAAAATCAATCGTTGTGTCACTCATGAAATGGTTTTTGTGACACTTCGAGAGTTTTTAATCATAAAACATAGTTTTCCATCCAATGTCAATTCACTTCCTGGAACAAGTTTGATTCATAAAGAATCGCACCATTGTTTCTTTCAAGTTGTCACAAGTTTAATCCATGATGGACTTCACATGTCACCTACCGTAGAGCTTGTTTGATGTTGGCTCTAGCAGGATTTCCATCGTCATTGTGAATACTTACGTATCACTCGGATGTTCTGGCAATACCACGAGGATAATGCGTAGGACTCTTATGAAATTACATGTTTTCATAGTGTGTGAAAAACAAATGTAAGTTGAATTAGTGTCCTAGCGAGATATATGGATGATCTCATGGCTCTAGACTCAATTGTGTCTTTTGGTTTTTTTAGTAGTCAGAGGCTGGAGTAGACTGCCACCTTTTCAATATCATCTAACTCGGAGTGAGAGAGACGATAGAAATGTATTGATCTCCATGAGAAATGAAACAAGAATCCTTTGAGGGATCTTGAGTGGCTAGGGAGGGTTGTGTAGCGTATCACTGGGTCCATGATCCTTGTCTTCAATGTCAGCAATCAACCATGTAATTCTGACAGCATATGTATTGCCCCGGTTTCTGCCTAATGTTTAAGGAGGGCTGCTTTCTTTTCACCCTTTATCTTAACATTTCTTTTTCATTCTTCAACCCCTTCAGTGCAAACCGAGACTTCATTACTAGTACCTTGTTGGGTTTATTCCAGTACTAGCTCCATCTTAGTCGGCACTCTTCCCTTACTCACACTTTACTCCTTTTTTGTATCATACCTAAGGACTTCTACACTAACTAGTAGATTGTCCATTGGTAGATCCCTTCGGCTCTGGCGGGATCATGGGAACATGTACCTAACCATACCATCCTTATAACTCCAATAAAGTAAATACAGGGTCGGTCTTTTGGTACTGTTCTCTTCTCCATAAAACTATTTGAAAATCAATCAAGGTACGGGCGATGTAAACATCAAAGCATTAGCACCTTGATTGTTTTGATTCATGAAAATGCTCCCCCTCAACATGTGCACCGATCATCGAAAATTGTTTGGCACATAGAGGGAGGAGTGCCTGCTTGAGTCTTAATAGATCACATTTTAATCAGATTTAATATTTAAATCACATTCTCTCCCTTGATTAAAAATTTCAAACCCTTTGAGATTTAGGATCTTAATTGATTTAAATATGTTAGAAAATTTAGGAGAAAATGTAGTCTGATTAAATACAAGCTGATATTGGAACCTATATATGCTCCTCCTCAATTAATGAGGGATTCTGTTAGTGTTAGTTATGATGAGTTTATGAATGATTTGGAGTTTAACGAGAAACTCATGAAAAATTCATAAACTGACACATAACACTGATTACCATACTACTTATTGATGTACAAGATTATGTATAAGACAAAACCTGAAATGTTCAAACCGAAAGTGGCACAATCATTTTGTCCATGTTAGCAATCTGTAGTCCGTCTCGATACACTCCAGATGGAAGTTGTTTTAGCTTCCCCCAAACCATCAATCATTTCTTGAGTAGATACAAATATTTCTTGCAAGCCGTATTAAGAAGAATTGATGTATAAAGCCTAAATATTTGAAGTACACAAATAATTCAAAACCATAACATCAAATTCAATTAAGTCCCTGATGAGCGTATTTCTCCTTACAAGATAGTGATGATATAAATTGAAACACCAAGGTTAGCTAAGTCTCAGATGTCACAGTTATTCCCTCTAAATAGCAAAAATGATAATACCTAAGTCAACTAAGTCTCGGATGTAAACATTTCTTCCTGTAGGATAATGACTATCTAAAGGTATCATCATACCTATGTGTACCTCCTTTATCAAATATTTCTACTCGCAGTTTTTAAGCAATAAGCTTAGTGGTGACCTATTAAGGAGCATTAACTGCATCAGAAACACTCAAAGGCTTTTAAAACAATGTGATTATATCCAAACATTCCTAAGCCTTTTTACAAACTATGAGGTGTTGTCAATATTGGTCGTTTGTAGTTTAAAGCCTGAATTCACTAAGTCTCAAATTGCAAATAAGTCCACAAAGTTTTAAACAAATGACATCTAAAGCCCTTGTAGTTAATATAAATTAACTCCCTTGGAAAATGTGATCTGTCATTATCAAAAACTTTATCCGTGTATACCTTGACTTATTTTGAAAGACTGTTTTAAAAGATTATTTGATGATACGTTCTCCCCCTCAAATAATGACCCATTTTCTATTTAAAGAGCTATAGTCATAGTTTAAGTGGTTGAATTAGCTTTTAAATCTTTTTTTGTGAAATTCCTTAAAACACTGATCCATTGTAAAGACAACTTTTTACCACCATGGCTAACACAAATAATTTTTGAAGAATCATAGAAGAAAAATTATTTGGTTAAAAAGAAGACTTCTCTTCTTTATTAAGAAATAATGCACTGAAACGTACATTTATTGTAAACAATCCAGGGATATGTACAAAGTATTCATAACCCATGATGCATGGATATGAAGTAATCTATGTCTGGGAAAAATAAATTACCCGTTGTCAGGAACAACTGTCTTTTTGACGACATGCTTTCCTCATAGTAGAAAAATGCTGGTTTAGATCTGAGATAACGCAAGCCATAGAAACATGTTTGAAAAGTTTGAACTTCTGGTCGAACTATATTTAAAGACCCGTATCATTATTGAATGACATTTCTAGGTCCGTAAATATTATCGATTTTCAAAAGACATGTCTTGAACAATATTTTTGAATTTTCTATTTTTTTATTTTTATGGTTTTTGTAGGTTTTATATTTTTGTTTTTAAATATTTACAAATGTATATAGGATACATGAAGAATTACCACCATTATTCTTCCTTTGAGATAGTAGAATCCAACCGACCGTTTCCCACCAAATGGGGGAATATGATTGTCAATTGCGTCAAAGTAGCACCAAAATGACATGTCCCTGTATTTTTGACTTCTTGTTGAAATCGGTCGAGAAGACCACACAATAACATCTCCAATGGGTGATTCTTTGCAACCTTAGTGAGAGTATCAAACGATTTTGTTAAGATGACTCAGATTGAGGAATGCCCCTAGTAAAGTTGTTTCTTCAAACTTGGGTCTGAAGAAAGATTCTGAAGAGGGGTGCATATTATCAAATTGTGCATTTTGATGTCCCTGAATTTGTTCTTCAACACCTTGATGAGTGACTTGAGATTGAATTTTCTGATTTGTTGGTGAAGTACTAGCAGATGGTATATCTTGATCAATGGTAGTTGACAAAGGTGAACCGGATGGATCAACAACTCTTGAGCAAGAACAGCTACCGGATCTAGAGAAACATCACGTGGTGGAGGATTGAAACATGTTTTGAAAAACATTTGAACTTTTGCACGAACTTTATTTATGTCCACGTGTCTTTATTGAAAGACATTTCTAGGGACGTAAATATTATCGTTTGCAAAAGACATGCCATTGAAAAACTTCTTTTTGTATTTTTCTCATTTTTTAATTTTGTATTTTGTTTTTATAAAGGTTTTATAAAATGAAAATCTTTTTGGTTTTTCTGATTTTATATTTTTCTCTTTTGTTTTTCTAAAATTTTATAAAAATAAAAATAAAAATAAAAAAATCTTTTTGTGTTTTTATGATTTTAAGTATTTACTTAGGATACAAGAAGATTTCTCTTCTTTTGAAGATAAAGCGCACTGAAGCGTACACTCTTCTTTTCTTTGAGAAGCGGGGCCTGAAGTGTTGTCTACAGACACCATTATCATGAAGCACGGGTGTTGATCTGAAGTAATCAACAGCCATTGTCCTTGTTCATCATACATAAATTCCTGGAACCCTTGGTTTATGATATATCACCTTTTTCAAACAAACTCCGAGTCTTTCCTTTTCAGGATTGCAAAATGTACCTGCACTTAAGTTAAGAGTACCTGCACTGACATTGAGAGTTTGATTGCATTTATAAGGGTTAGTGATATAATCATTTGAACCATTTGGGGGTTCACAATCAACCTTTGTTGTGCTAGATGTGAATGTCTTTCCAGTTGGAACCCACTTAAGACCAGCAGTGTTAAAAATTCTACCCGTCGGTATCCACCTAAGGTGAGATCTAGGAGTGTTTGTTTTCTCATGCACAGCGGAAGACTTATTGGGAGAAAAACTATGTCCTGTAACGATCTTCCTACCAGGTTTCTGAGTGTGACTCGTTGGATCTACGGGTTTGTTACTGTTTCTAGTCTTATTGGGTTGAATCTTAGCACGAGAATTCACTTCTTTTAGGAATTTTGTTATACAGGCATCATGATTTGCATTAAAGACACACTTTTGACAAGTTGAGCACACAAAGTGTTTGAAGTCAGAGAAAGGACTAGAATTCCTAGAGTGATCTGCTTTTGGCATAACAGTTGTCGTTGGGCAACTACTCTTAGATGTTGGCAAAACCCTAGATGTTTGATTATTGCTCCTAGGTTTTGATTTGCAACTCTTAGTAGTGTTTTGTGATTTAGCAGATGGCATTACACTAGTTGTTGACTTTCTATCTCTTTCTTGTGTCTTTTTCTTAGCTTCTTCTAGAAAGTAATTATGACCCATGTCACTTGAACTAAATCTTGGCATGTTCTTAGAACTATTCCTAGATGAGCTAGATGCACTCATATGATTAGGTTTTGCAAAAGCAGATTCTCTTCCCTTAGGCAAATAATGTTGAGTGACTGGTTTTGACAAAACGTTATTCACATCAACTTGGGAGGCAAACCGTGGTTTTGAAAAATTAGGTCGTTCAGATTTAAACGCATTCGGTTGTCTAACAACTGATTGGTTTCTGGGTGGTTGTAAAACCGGTTTCCCCAAGATTGATGGTTTTGCAAACTTAGTATCCACGCTATTTCCTTTTAACTTTCTTAATTCGTTTTTCAACGCTACATTCGCAAAAACCTTTTCCTGAATCTGAGCCTTTAAATCAGCATTTTCAACAGTCTTACTATTTATTTGAGCAATCAGTGAGTCATTATGGTCTTTTGTCTGAACTCGTGTCGTTTTGATAGAATCGTAAAGATCTTTGTAAGTCTGTTTTAAATGCTCATTTTCCTTATGCAACTTCTCATTATCTGCAAGTAATTTAGCCACACTATGTTCCAATTCGATATTGATCTTTTCAAGTACCTCAATTTCCTTGTTAATCTTGGCTTTATTACTTGTTTCATTCAAAATTTGACCATGTTGCCCGTCTTTTAAAGCTTGATTTTGATATTTAAGTTCCATGTTAACACAATGTGTTTCCATTCTTGAAAAGTCTTTTTGAAGTTGGGCAACGGTCTTTTTGAGAAAAATATTTTCAGACTCGAGAGATTGGTTTGAAAATTCAGTTGTCATGTTATCAAATGATGGATCAAGTAAAGGACATGAAACTTGACATTTTTCAGCATTCTGTTCAATCTCTCCTCCCCTATGACACATATTTGTTGAATCAGGAATGGTATTTCTATCAACCTTTTCCAACAGATGTGTGTCATAAATGGGTTCAGATTGCACAGAATGTTGTTGTTCATTAGCAAGAGTATCATGTTGAACAGTCAATTGTACCTCAGCTAATGGCTGTTTGTCATTCACGGAGTTGATATCTGCATCCTCAGCATGTGTATCTTTCCCGGATCTGCTGCTTGAAACATGCCTTTCTGATTCTGTCTCATTGCTTTCCGTAACAACCAAACCAGCATCTAATGCTGTACTCGAATCCACCTTTCCCTCTTTTGACTGCATCACTCTATCATTCACCCTTCTGTTATTTTCTCGTTTATGCTGTGCTCTTTCATCAATAGACTTCTTAACGGATTCCATGTGTTGGATCAGTGTATCACGGAATTGTTGAATCTCAGTTCGAGTGTTTTCTAGAAAGGACTTGCATATCATTGCACCCTCAAAATCATCGAAACAGTATCGAAAATTGATGAATGTCTGAAACTGATTCATGAGTACTCTAAACGCACCAATGGATTCAGTTTCTTGAAATTCTTCTCTATCGAGTTGCTTTTCTAGATTACCCAAGTTAAGTAACAACGATTCTGTGAAAGTCTGATTATCTTGATCCAATAGTACCACACATGCCCGTTCGAATCCTACCTTGATTGAAAGATCCTTAAGATGTGAATGGAGTAAGCGAAATGATTCCATGCATTTTTCCTTTGCTTTGTCTTGCATTTGTTGCAGCTGATGCATCTCTCTCTCTTGAGAATTAGAATTCAAAGATTCCATTGAAATTCGATGTGTGAAATGAAATTAAAAATCTTAAGTAGATTAAGTGATTGTTGTTGTGGTTTGAAATCAATTAACGTTCACGGGATTTACAAGTCTTTGATTAAAACCGAGAAAAGAATCGTATCTTTCGCGGGATTTTACAAAATCAAGAAGAAACCGTGAAACAATAATGAATTGATGTCGAAATCGTTGTTGACGTTAACGTACTTGAGTTTAATTAACGATTGTTAGAAAAAAAAACTTAATATTAAGACTAATGGTGACAAACTATTTTTAACAAATAAAAATTGACTAACTAATAAAAAAAATAAATAAGAAATATAAAAGACTAAAAGTAAAAATGTGTAGAAAATTAAAGGTTAAAAGTGAAAGAGTTTTAAAAAAACTAGGGGCTAATAGTAAATATTTGAAAAACAAATGACTAAGATTGAACTTGTTTAAAAGAACCAAGGTTAAACTTGAAAATATTTTAAAGTTAAGGATAAAATTGTAGAAATGATTACCATGAAAGGTTTAAACTTTAAAATGGTTGAAAGTTAAAGGTTAAAAGTGTAAAATTTAAAATTTAAACAAATATATAAAAATATACATGCATCTTCTTCGTTGAGATTTTTATAAAAGTGCACTCGTATGGATTTTTGATCTTTTGGAGGCGAACGGTTATCGACGGTGTAAAACGAATATACCACGTTGATCGAAACGACCTCACGATCGCAATGATATAGGTCTCAAGTCCCGTCGTTTACCGTCACTCGAAACCGAAAAACCAAAAATTAGTTAAAACGTGTAAGTTTTTGTTCTCGTTTTAATTAGTTCGGTGCCTAAAGGGTTAACTAGTTCGGTTCTTCTAAATGAACTAGTTCGGTTGTGCTTTCAACTTGATTAGTTCGGCTCAACTAGAAAAAGAACTCGTTCGGTCCAACTTGTGATGCTCGTTCGGTGATTCTAAATATCAACTGGTTCGGTGCAAACTAGAGTATACTCGATCGGTTCCTTGAGATTTCGAGTTCGTTCGGTTGTCACAAGGTTGTTGGCTCGTTCGGCTCTAGTGGCAGGGTACTCGTTCGGTGGTCTTTGGAATGTTACTCGTTCGGTGATCTTTGAAATGTTACTCGTTCGGTGATCTTTGAAATGTTACTCGATCGGTTATCTTTGAAATGTTACTCGATCGGTTCTCAACTCAAAAAGTTACTCGTTCGGCTCAACTAAAGAAACACTCGTTCGGTCTGTGATGGAAATCACTCGATCGGCTTCAAAAGTTGAACTCGTTCGGTTGTTGCTGTCGTCCTTGTGTCTTCTTCTTTTGCTAAACTCCAAACAGTACGACTCCAAAATGAAAAACGTTTATGGCAAAAAAAAAACAGTTTATTTCAAAAGAAACAAAAGAAAAGAAAGACGTTTAATAAAGCCCAAAATGAAAACATTTAAACAGTAAGCCCACAAAGATTAGTAAGTTGTAAAATAAATTATAAGAGACTGATATGCAAAAACACATATGCAAACACAGTTTTTAGAGGATAAAGTTGAAAGCTTTATTATATTTTAAGCAAAAATCAAAATCTTGTAGTTGAAATAGGCTTTAATCGACGCTAAGCCACGTAATATCAATAGAATGCTTGTATTGTTCTATAAAAAATTAAGATATTTTTGTCAAATAAGCAAAATAATGAAGGAAAGAAAAAAAATCAGTCGAATACTTTAAGTCCTAATTAAGCCGAATCAATAAGCTCAAAAGTAAGCCACCACAACAAAAACACTAAATCACTTAACCACAACAAAAAACTAAAGCCACCAAGATAGAACCATGGCTCTTGATACCAATTGAAGAAAACTCATTTCACACAAAAGATGAACTAGAGAGAGAAAGTTGAGAGAGAAAGTAAAATGGAAAACATGGATGGTTGATTGAACTATGTGGGAAAATACAAAGAGAACCAACACCCTCTCCATGTGTGGAGAGGGTATTTATACTTACATAAGGTGGACATGGGCCTTGGTTACATGGGCTTTCCATGGACCTTGGACTAGTTACCTATGTAAGTTTCCAAATATTACTTGACGAGCTATCTACCGATATCTATGAAGTGACCGAGACTTTTCTAGGAATTTCGTATTCCTAACAATCTCCCCCTAAGGGAGGTCACTTCATGTTACAAAAACTAAAACCTATCATACTATGAAGGTCTTCATTCTTGTGCTCGCAGACTTCTTTCTTTTTCTTATCTTGTGAACATGATGTAGTGATATTTGACTTTAGGCTTGAGCTTGTTCCTTATCTTGACTTGTATGTGAATATGTGATCTTGTTGAGTAACCCTATAGTTTTAAGCAAACTATCACAGCTATTCAATTCGTTCTAGTCTTTGAGACCTGGGAATTGAGAACCATTGGGTGTTGCACATCAAAAACCATTTATCACTGAAAACCGTCTATGAGCATTCCAAAAAAAAATTTGCTCATCAAAATCCAAAAATATATTATTCTATGAAAAACATTTCATCACGTCAAAATACTTTTGTTGATTCACAAAAATGACAGCCATAATTTCTTTAAGATCAAACTATACACTTAGCCCCCTCAAATGGAGCTAAGAATTCGCCATTCCAAATTTGCCTCCCCTCAAAATGATAATAAACTTTGTGTAAGAACAAACACCGAGAATCACAATGAGTGATGTCCGATGTCGGACACAACTAGCAGCACAAACTACACGATATTGGGTAAAGCTACCCGAACCAACCAAAACTGTCGTTAGTTATGGTGGTCTTTGGTTTGGGACACCGGTTAAGGGCAGGAATACTATACGACAGGATGTAACATGCCCTGTTGATTAATTAGCTTCAGTGTCATGAGCTTAGCGCAACAGTATACACTTTTCATGCGATATTGTATCCGTTATAATAGTCGCATGTGCTTTGTATGTGAAGTTATATCTCCTATAACTGTCACGTGCGTACTGTAAACTTGTGGTCCACACTACTTTGGTTGAACGTTTCTGATTATTAAATGTTTTTCGTAATACATTGAGTGAAGCTGTATTCACTAAACGTTTTTGGTCCTCATAAATGTTTTACTTAAACCTATGAATTCACTCAACTTTATGTTGACCGTTTTAGCATGTTTTTCTCAGGTGCTTAGCTTTGGACTTCTTGATGTGCTATGTGGAGTCTACGTGCAATATGATACTCTTTCAAGACTTATCAAAACATCATACTCGTTGTCTTTTGAAAACCAAATTATGCTTCCGCTACATTTTACTTATGCTTCCGCAAATGTTTAATTTCCTTTAAATATTGTAAAACTTATTTATTTTTAAACAATGCAACGAGTTATGATTTTCAAAACGTCCATTAGTGGTCGTTCTCTTGTGCCTTGTGTTCGGATTATGATGACGTCACGCCCTCGGACACGTATTCCGTCCAGGCCCCGTCTGGGGGTGTGACACTAGACTTCCCATTGTATATCTGACTATAAGCCTTAGCCATTTTGGGAGCATTATCACATCGGATAGATATTGGTGCTATTGGTTTCAACCATATTGGAATCTCATGTATCATGTTTCTTAGCCATTCTGCTTCTTTACCAACAGCAACCAATGCTACAAACTCAGACTCCATAGTAAAATCAGTGATGCATGTTTTCTTCTTGGAAGCCCATGAAATGGCACCTCCCCTAAGCAGGAACACCCATCTACTCGTAGAAGATAAATCTTTAACATGATTTCCAGCTAGCATCTAAATAACCTGCTAACACCGAAGGATATCCCATATATGATAAACCATAAGTAATTGAATACCCTTGTTATTGCTTGCCAATTTTGTCTACTAGGATTACTAGTAAATCTGCTCAATCTACCAACTACATAAGCAATATCAGGTCTAGTGCTAGTCATAGCATACATCAAGCATCAAATAGCCCTTGAATATTCAAGCTGATCCACAGGTTTACCAATTGCATAAGCAATATCACTTAGTTTTATCAAATCTGCTCAATCTACCAACTGCATAAGCAATATCACTTCTTAGTTTTATCAACTTGATTTTGATCAGTTCTAAAAATCAACATGTCATCAATATATAAACAAATTATAACACATTTACCGGAGCTATCAAATTTTCTATATACAAACTTGTCAGATTGGTTTAGAAGAAAACCACTAGACAACACAACCTCATCAAACTTTTGATGCCATTTCTTAGGTGCTTGTTTCATTCCATACAATGACTTAACCAGCTTACACACCTTATGCTCATTACCCAGCATAACAAATCCTTCCGGTTGCTTCATATACAGTTTTTCTTCCAAATCACCATTTAAAAATGTTGTTTTGACATCCATTTGATGGATCACCAGATTGTGTATAGCAGCTAAAGCTAACAATGATCTAATGGTAGTTATACGAGCAACTGGTGCATAGGTATCGAAGTAATCGATCCCTTCCTTTTGTCTAAAGCCTTGGAGTACCAATCGAGCTTTAAACTTGTCAATTGTTCCATCGACTTTCATCTTCTTTTGAAGATCCGTTTGCAACCTAAAGGTTTGCAACCAGGTGGTAAATCAGATAGAACCCATGTATTATTTTCCATAATAGAACCAATCTCATCATCAATTGCTTTTTTCCAGAAAGCAGAATCTCAAGATTGCATAGCTTTATTATAAGTTCTAGGATCCTCCTCAATGCTATAACAGTAAGAGTATTGTGATCCAACTTGATCTCTTGATCCCTCAACTAAGTATAGCTGAAAATCAAAACCATATGATTTAGCTTTCCAAACTCTTTTACCTTTATGAGGTTCAGGAATCTCACTTGGTACAACATTAGAATGATCATCGCTTTGAGATCCATCTGAATTTGATATAATATCCTTTAGTATAGGTATTGAAGAGAAACGATTCTCATCAAATATTGCATCTCTTGACTCTATATTTAAGTTAATAGAAACTGAATCATTAGGTTCAATAACATAAAACCTATATGCCTTGGAATGCTCAACATATCCAACAAAGATGCAATCAATACCCTTTTCATCAAAAGTTTTCCTTTTCGGGTTCGGAACCTAACAACGGCCCTACAACCCCAAAGTCGTAAAAATGAAAAGTTGGGTCATTTCTTATACCAAACTTCATATGGGGTAGTCTTGTTCCTTTTAGAGATCTATTTTTCCTTTCAGCCACACTATTTTGCTGTGGTGTATAAGGAGTTGTAGTTTCATGAATGATTCCTACTGATTGGAATAATACAGGATCATAATATTCACCACCTCTATCTGTGCGTAAGGTTTTAATTACGTTATTTTGTTGCAATTCAACTTCTGTTTTATAAATTCTAAATTTATTAAGGGCTTTATCTTTTGCATGTAGCAAGTAAACATAGTAAAACTTAGAGGCATCATCTATAAAAGTTATCATATACTTTTTATTACCTAAAGATGGTGTTGCATGAAAATCACACAAATTACTATGTATCAATTCAAGTATGATAGATTTTCTTGTTATACTTTTAAATGGTTGCCTAGTGATTTTTGTTAACATACAAGTATTGCATTTATTAGGATTTTCATCAATAGCATGCATCAATTCATCTTTAGACATTTCAAGCATTCTTTTATAGTGTACATGTCTTAAACGAGCATGCCATAATGAGGAATTAACAACAGCAGAAGAAGGCATATAAATAGAATCTGAATCATCCGGAACTTTATTCAAATTCAACATAAACATACCATTGTTATAATAACCAAATCCTATAAAGACACCACACTTCGATAAGATATACTTATCGGATTCATAAACCTGCTTATATCCACACTTATTTAATACAGGACCAGAAATTAAATTCTTACGAAGTTTTGGAACATACAACACATTAAACAAAGTAATAGATTTTCCTGAACTAAATTCCAGCACTACACTTCCTTTTCCATGAACAGGAGCGAAATGATCATCACCCATGTAATTAGGAGGTGTGTGTAATGTGATAATCCTGGATATCTTGCTAGAATCGTGTTGAGTTTACTTTCCGTATAAAGTATTTCGACCTTATAATATGGCTGGGTTGCACGAAATCTCTATCGGGATAATTCTAAAAGAGAAGAACACTTTGAATTCTAGGCACAAGATTACAAAGCAAGAAGATTAGAGGAATTGTAAGGAAAATTCATTATGTTTATGCACCTTTTTTTATATCCATGAGACCAAAAACCTCCTAGTGTATATAACATAGATATATGACAGTTTATGTTGGTTATCGGGTGGTTAAAGTTAGTTAAAAACTAAATTTACAAACTAACCGTCATGGGTTTACGACGTAACCCAAGTTGGTTATGGTGTAATCCCTAAAAAGCCTTTTCCTTGTTTACGGCGTAACCAAATGGTTACGTTGAAACAGAAGATCAATTTTGTTGAATATAGTATTCATACTTGTTGCAGCATAATCCATACGTGCAGGTTACGGCGTAACAAATAACAAATTATCTTTTAAACATCACCCAATGAGTTTACAGCGTAACCAACCAAACCTGTTACAGTGTAAACGGTAGTCATGAAAGATTTCACATTAGCTCAACAAGCGTGCACTCCACACTCTCCTAACTTGTTACTGAGCCGAACATGAAACCTCGTTGGTCTCCAGTAAATCACCATTACCTAAATGGTATGATGACACTAAATCACCAATAAATCCCCCCCCCCCCCATTTTAGTGTAATCTTTGATTTACTAAAACTTGTATAAAGATATATATAAGCATGTTAAAACAAACATAACGAAACAAATAAATGCATAAATGAAAATGTCTTGCGATTGAATTTTCATCTTAGTATAATACACATTCTAAATATTTTAAAATCGGGGTGTCGTAACGATTGAACCCGTCAATCCATTTGAATACTTGTAGATACCATACACATTCGTTTCTACAACACTCTAAAGTTCATTTACTTGACACATTACAAGCCATGTGTCCCAATCCATTAATGAACATATAGGAAGCCAAGTCCAAGCTTCTTGAAGTGGCAAAACATCATGTTCATATAGGTGGTTTCTTTTAGTCATGCCTTGCTTGCACTTTTTCAAAAGAACCATTAAGAAGTTAACTTCAACCTAACATCACTTGCAGGTCTGAACACATACCTTGGGATAAATACACGTGTTCCAATCTTTAGCTATGAGCTTTCCACGTTGAATTAAGTTTCTAACGTTGTATTAGAAGGGAATTGGGTATCTCATAGATAGTAGATTTAGATGGACTTTAATCTCATCCCTAACATTGACTTAATCACTAAGTCCCTAGCTAAACCCTTCATCAAGTGGTCAGCTAAATTACGTTGCAACTGTTCAAACTCAATAGAAATCACCCATTCCTGATTAGTACTATGTCTAACACCTAAGTGTCTAGACTTCTCATTATACACCTGACTATATGCTTTAGCCATTTGGGAGCACTATCACATTGGATAGATATTGGTGCTATTGGTTTTGGCCATATTGGAATATCATGTATCAAGTTTCTTAGCCATTCTGCTTCTTTACCAGTAGCAACTAATGCTACAAACTCAGATTCCATAATAGAACAAGTGATGCATGTTTGCTTCTTGGAAGTCCATGAAATGGCACTTCCCCCAAGCAGGAACACCCATCCACTCGTAGAAGATGAATCTTCAACATGATTTATATAGCTAGCATCTAAATAAGCTTCTAACACCAAAGGATGTCCAACATATGATAAACCATAACTCACAGTACCTTTTAAGTACTTGAATACCCTTGTTATCGTATGCTAATACTGTCTACTAGGATTACTAGTAAACCTACTCAACCTACCAACTGCATGAGCAATATCAGGTCTAGTACTTGTCATAGCATACATCAAACAACCAATAGCTCTTGAGTATTCCAGCTGATCCATAGGTTTACCTGTATTTGGCTTAAGCTTTTCTATCGGATCCATGGGAGTACTCATCGGAGAACAATCTTCACGATTAAATTTATTGAGTATTTTCTCAATATAGTGAGATTGTGTAATTACAATCCCTTTATTTTCACATTTAATCTTAATACCAAAAATAACGTCAGCTTCTCCCATATCTTTCAACGAGAACTTTGATGACAAAAACTTTTTAGTTTTATCAACTTGATTTTGGTGTTTGCCAAAAATCAACATGTCATCAACGTATAGACAAATTATAACACCTTTACTCGAGCTATCAAATTTGCTATATACACACTTGTCAGATTGGTTTAAGAGAAAGCCATTTGACAACACAACCTCATCAAACTTTTGATGCCACTGCTTACGTGCTTGTTTCAACCCATACAATGAATTAACCAGCTTACACACCCTATGCTCATTACCTGGCATAACAAATCCTTCCGGTTGCTTCATATACATTTCTTTATCCAAATCATCATTTAAGAATGTTGTTTTGACATCCATTTGATGGATCACTAGATTGTGAATACCTGCTAAAGCTAACAACAATCTAATAGTAGTGATACGAGCAATTGGTGCATATGTATCAAAGTAATCGATCCCTTCCTTTTGTCTAAAGCCTTGGATTACCAATCGAGCTTTAAACTTGTCAATTGTTCCATCGACTTTCATCTCCCTTTTGAAGATCCATTTGCAACCTAAAGGTTTGCAACCAGGGGGTAAATCAGATAGAGCCCATGTATTATTTTCCATAATAGAACCAATTTCATCATCAATTGCTTCTTTCTAGAAAGCAGAATATCGAGATTGCATAGCTTCATTATAGGTTCTAGGATCCTCCTTAATAACAATAAGAGTATTGTGATCCAACTTGATCTCTTGATCCCTTAACTAAGTATAGCTAAAAATCAGAACCATATGATTTAACTTTCCAAACTCTTTTACCTTTACGAGGTTCAGGAATCTCACTTGGTACATCATCAGAATGATCATCCCTTTGAGAATCAACTGAATTTGGTATAATATCCTTTGGTCTAGGTATTGAAGAGAAACGATTCTCATCAAATATTGCATCTCTCGACTCTATAATTAAGTTAATAGAAACCGAGTCATTAGGTTCAATAACATAAAACTTATATGCCTTGGAATGCTCAGCATATCCAACAAAGATGCAATCAATACCCTTTTCATCCAAAGTTTTCCTTTTCGGGTCCGGAAGCCTAACAACGGCCCTACAACCTAAAACTCGTAAAAATAATAAGTTAGGTTGCATGAAAATCGCACAAATCACTATGTATCAATTCAAGTATGACATATTTCCTTGTTATACTTTTAAATGGTTGCCTAGTAATTTTTGTTAACATACAAGTAGTACATTTAACAAGATTTTCATCAATAGGAGGTATCAATTCATCTTTAGACATTTCAAGCATTCTTTTATAGTGTACATGTCCTAAACGAGCATGCCATAATGAGAAATTAACAACAGCAAAAGAAGACATATAAATAGAATCCGAATCATCCAGAACTTTATTCAAATTCAACATAAACAAACCATTGTTATAATAAACAAATCCTACAAATACATCACACTTCGATAAGATATACTTATCGGATTCATAAACATGCTTATATCCACACTTATTTAATACAGGACCATAAATTGAATTCTTATGAAGTTTTGGAACATACAAAACATTAAACAAAGTAATAGATTTTCCTGAACTAAATTCCAGTACTACAATTCCTTTTTCATTAATTGGAGTGAAATGATCATCACCCATGTAAAGTACAGATCCATCTTCAACAGGTTGATATGTCTTAAACCATCAACGATCTTTACAAACATGAGTTGTAGCATCGGAATCAATCCACCATGCAATTGCATCAACCTACACATAAAATGCTTCAGAAATTAGTGAAACGGAAAATTTAACAAATCTGTACCAAACAGGCACTAAATTCTGACCTTAGTCTTGGGAATGGTCCTTAGAACCCTTTCCTAAACCACCAGCATTTGCGTTCTTTTTATTACCACTATGACAATCCCTCTTGAAATGACCAGTCTTACCACACTTCCAACATTCCAACATAGGCTTCTTGTTGGAACCTGAACCACTACCGCGTTCTTTAAAATTATGTTTCTTTTCTTTGTTTTGTTTATTGTTCTTATTTTTACCCTCTTCTATCATGTTCACAGAAGGTCCAACAACTTCTTTGCCCTTGCCCTTGTCACTGTCTTGCGCCCTTAGAGATTCCTCTATACGCAAGTGACTACCAAGTTGGACCAAAGACATATCGTCTTTACCATGTTTCAAAGTATGTTTAAAATCCTTCTAGAAAGGAGGCAACTTATCAATTATACTTAAAACAGAAATGGATTCATTAATTTTCAAGCCATGTTGTGTGTATTGTCCAAGGATCCTAAGGAGTTCATGATACTGTTCCATGACCGGTCTAGAATTGACCATTTTGTAATTGTTAAAATTACTCACAGGGAATTTCTTACTTGAAGAATCCTCTGCTATGTACTTGGATTCATGTGAATCTCATAACTCCTTAGCCGATTCAACATTCATATATACATCAAAAAGAGAATCAGACATACCATTCAATATATGCCCTCAGCATATGTAGTCAGCGTTCTCCCACTTTGCCCTTATCTTTATTACTTCCACTATTGAATCTTCCATCAATTCCAGCATCGGTGTTGTTAACACATAAACCACCTTTAACATCATCAACAAGAAATGCATCTTCACAATCTAGTGATCCATTAAATGGATGTCAAAACAACATTCTTAAATGGTGATTTGGATAAAGAAATGTATATGAAGAAACCGAAAGGATTTGTTATGCCAGGTAATGAGCATAGGGTGTGTAAGCTGGTTAAGTCATTGTATGGGTTAAAACAAGCACGTAAGCAGTGGCATCAAAAGTTTGATGAGGTTGTGTTGTCAAGTGGCTTTCTCTTAAACCAATCTGACAAGTGTGCATATAGCAAATTTGATAGCTCCATTAAAGGTGTTATAATTTGTCTATATGTTGATGACATGTTGATTTTTGGCACAGACCAAAATCAAGTTAATAAAACTAAAAAGTTTTTGTCATTAAAGTTCTTGATGAAAGATATGGGAGAAGCTGACGTTATTCTTGGTATTAAGATTGAACGTGAAAATAAAGGGATTGTAATTACATAATCTCACTATATTGAGAAAATACTAAAGAAATTTAATCGTAAAGATTGTTCTCCGGTGAGTACTCCCATGGATCCGGTAGAAAAGCTTAAGCTAAATACAGGTAAACCTGTGGATCAGCTCGAATACTCAAGAGATATTGGTTGTTTGATGTATGCTATGGCAAGTACTAGACCTGATATTGCTTATGTAGTTGGTAGGTTAAGTAGGTTTACTAGTAATCTTAGTAGACAGTATTGGCATGCCATAACAAGGGTATTCAAGTACTTAAAAGGTAGTATGAATTATGGTTTATCATATGTTGGATATCCTTTGGTGTTAGAAGCTTATTTAGATGCTAGCTAGATAAATCATGTTGAAGATTCATCTTCTACGAGTGGATGGGTGTTCCTGCTTGGGGGAAGTGCCATTTCATAGACTTCCAAGAAGCAAACATGCATCACTGGTTCTATTATGGAATCTGAGTTTGTAGCATTAGCTCTTGTTGGTAAAGAAGCAGAATGGCTAAGAAACTTAATACATGAGATTCTAATATGGCCGAAACCAATAGCACCAATATCTATCCGATGTGATAGTGCTCCCAAATGGCTAAAGCATATAGTCAGGTGTATAATGGGAAGTCTAGACACTTAGGTGTTAGACATAGTACTAATCAGGAATGGGTGATTTCTATTGAGTTTGAACAACTGCAACATAATTTAGCTGACCACTTGATGAAGGGTTTAGCTAGGGACTTAGTGATTAAGTCAATGTTAGGGATGAGATTAAAGTCCATCTAAATCTACTATCTATGAGATACCCAATTCCCTTCTAATACAACGTTAGAAGCTGAATTTAATGTGGAAATCTCATAGCTAGAGATTGAAACATATGTATATATCCTGAGGTATGTGTTCAGACTTGCAAGTGATGTAAGGTTGAAGTTAACTTCTTAATGGTTCTTTTGAAAAAGTGCAAGTAGGGAATGACTAAAAGAAACCACCTATGTGAACATGAGGTTTTGCCGCTTCAAGAAGCTTGAACTTGGCTTCCTATATGTTTATTAATGGATTGGGATACATGGCTTGTAAAGTTTCAAGTAAACGAACTTTAGAGTGTTGTAGAAACGAATGTGTATAGTATCTTCATGTATTCAAATGGATTGACGGGTTTAATAGTTACAACACCCTGATTTTTGAATATTTAGAATGTGTATTATACTAAGATGAAAATTCAATCGCAAGACATTTTCATTTATGCATTTGTTTGTTTCGTTATGTTTGTTTTAACATGCTTATATATATCTTTATATAAGTTTTAGTAAATCAAAAATTACACTAAAATGGGGGGGGGGGGAATTTTTTGGTGATTTAGTGTCATCATACCATTTAGGTAATGGTGATTTACTGGAGACCAATGAGGTTTCATGTTCGGCTCGGTAACAAGTTAGGGGGTGTAGAGTGCATGCTTGTTGAGCTAATGTGAAATCTATCATGACTGCAGTTTACGCTGTAACAGGTTTGGTTGGTTACGCCGTAAACTCATTGGGTGATGTTTAAAAGATCATTTGTTATTTGTTACGCCGTAACTTGCACGTATGGATTACGCCGCAATAAGTATGAATACTATATTCAACGAAATTGATCTTCTGTTTCACCGTAACCATTTGGTTAAGCCGTAAACAGGGAAAAGGCTTTTTAGGGATTACATCATAACCAACTTGGGTTACGGCATAAACCCATAACGGTTAGTTTGTAAATTTAGTTTTTAACTAACTTTAACCACCCGATAACCGACATAAACTGTCATATGTCTATGTTATATACACCATGAGGTTTTTGGTCTCATGGATATAAAAAAAAGATACAGAAACATAATGAATTTTCCTTACAATTCCTCTAATCTTCTTGCTTTGTGATCTTGTGCCTAGAATACAAAGTGTTCTTCTCTTCTAGAATTATCCCAATAGAGATTTCGTGCAACCCAGGCATGTTATAGGGTCGAAATACTTTATACGGAAAGTGAACTCAACACGATTCTAGAAAGATATCCAGGATTATCACATCACACACACCTCCTAATTTATAACGATCATCATCTATAAAAGTTATCACATACGTTTTATTACCTAAAGATGGTGTTGCATGAAAATCGCACAAATCACTATGTATCAATTCAAGTATGACAGATTTCCTTGTTATACTTTTAAATGGTTGCCTAGTGATTTTTGTTAACATACAAGTAATACATTTATCAGGATTTTCATCAATAGCAGGTATCAATTCATTTTTAGACATTTCAAGCATTCTTTTATAGTGTACATGTCCTAAACAAGCATGCCATAATGAGGAATTAACAACAGCAGAAGAAGACATATAAATAAAATCCGAATCATTCAGAACTTTATTCAAATTCAACATAAACATAACATTGTTATAATAACCAAATCCTACAAATACACCACACTTCGATTAGATATACTTATCAGATTCATAAACCTGCTTATATCCACACTTATTTAATAAATTACTAGAAATTAAATTCTTATGAAGTTTTGGAACATACAACACATTAAACAAAGTAATAGATTTTCCTAAACTAAATTCCAGCACTACACTTCCTTTTCTATGAACAGGAGCGAAATGATCATCACCCATGTAAAGTACAGATCCGTCTTCCACCGGTTCATATGTCTTAAACCAGCAACGATCTTTATAAACATGAGTTGTAGCACCGGAATCAATCCACCACGCAATTGCATCAACTGCACATAAAATGCTTCAAAAATTAGTGAAACAGAAAATTTAACGAATCTATTTCAAACAGGCAGTAAATTGTGACCTTGGTCTTGGGAATGGTCCTTAGACCCCTTTCCCAAACCACCAGCATTTGCGTTCTTCTTATTACCACTACGAAAATCCCTATTGAAGTGACCAATCTTACCATACTTCCAACATTCCAACTTAGGTTTCTTGTTGGAACCAGAACCACTACCGTGTTCTTTAAAATCACGTTTCTTTTCTTTAATTTGTTTGTTGTTCTTATTTTTACCCTCTTCTGTCATGTTCACAGAAGGCCCGTCAACTTCTTTACCCTTGCCCTTTTCACTGTCTTGCGCCCTTAGAGATTCCTCTATACGCAAGTGACTACCAAGTTGGACCAAAGACAAATCGTCTTTACCATGTTTCAAAGTATGTTTAAAATCCTTCCAGGAAGGAGGCAACTTATCAATTATACTTGAAACAGAAATGGATTCATCCATTTTCAAGCCATGTTATGTGTATTGTCTAAGGATCCTAAGGAGTTTATTATACTGTTCCATGACCGGTCTAGAATCGACCATTTTGTAATGGTTAAAATTACTCATAAGGAATTTCTTACTTGAAGAATCCTCTGCCATATACTTGGATTCAAGTGAATCCTACAACACCTTATCCGATTCATCATTCATATATACATCGAAATGAGAATCACACATGCCATTTAATATATTCCCTCGGCATATGCAGTCATCGTTCTCCCACTTTGCCCTTATCTTTATTGCTTCCACTGTTGAATCTTCCATCAATTCCGGCATCGGTGTTGTCAACACATAAACCACCTTCAATGTCATCAACAAGAAATGCATCTTCTTCTGCCATCTCCTAAAGTTATGCCCCTTAAACTTGTCTAGTTTCTCAAAATTCGTATTCATCTCCTTCATTGTATTTCCTGCCATGATCACAATATATACTTAACACGTTTGTTATAAATTGGGGTGTGTATGTGATGATCTTGGATATCTCTGTTATATCGTGTTGAGTTCACTTTCCGTATTAAGTATTTTGACCCTATAAGATGCCTGGGTTGTACGAAATCTCAATCAGGATAATACAAAGAGACTGGAAATTTGTGTTCTAGGCACAAGAATCACAAATCAAGAACAATGAAGGAATTGTATATGTTTTTCGTATCCTGTTCTGAGCTGATAACTTCTATTTATGAAAACAGAAGTTTGAGACAGTTAAAAGTGGTTGATATCCAACAGTTGTGTAACTATTCACCAATAGTTATGTTGGTTGGGTTTTGGCTGGAAATTAAGGTAAATCCTTAATACAGATTTATCCAGCAAGGGGCTCTGCCCCTTAACCCGGCAAGGGGCGCTGCCCCTTGACCCCTGCTTTTCTGTCATGGTCGAGTTCATATTAGCTCAACTAGTGTGCACTCCACACTTCCCTAACTCGTATCCATGCCGAATATGAAATCTTATCGATCTCTAGTAAATCTTCATTACATAAATGGCCGTCGATGACACTAAAATCACCAATACTCGTTGCTCTTTCATTTGTACCAAACTTTACTTCTGCTTCTTTGGAAGAAGCAAATGCTCTTCAAAAATGGAAAGCAAGCCTTAAAATCCCAAACAACTCCAAAATTGTATCTTCTTGGACACCCCTTCCAGTGAATACTAGTGCACCCGCTTCATGCCCGTCTTGGTTTAGAATTGCTTGCAACGCTGATGATAACATTAGCACGTTGAACCTCTCGACGTCCGAGTTAAAAGGTAGGCTTCATGAGTTTCCATTCTCTATTCTAGGCAATCTTACCCATTTTGAGCTTAGTGTAAACAGCTTGTTTGTTTGGTCCCATCCCACCAGAAATCAGACTCCTGTCCAAACTTGTCTATCTTGATTTTTCAATGAATCTGGTGTAATTCCACCTACCATTGGAAAACTAAGCCACTTATCCATTTTGCAACTTTTCGAAAACAATTTAACTGGATCAATCCCACAAGAAATAGAGAATATTGTCTCCTTGAGAGGCTAAGCCTTAGTTCCAACAATATTTTTGGCTCAATTCCTTCATCGTTGGGTGACTTGACGTGTTTGAATATCCTTCATTTGTACAAAAACAAACTCTTTGGACACATTCCAAATGAATTAGGGAATATGAAGTCTCTCACTGAATTAGATTTGAGCGAAAATCAACTATCTGGGCCCATTCCTACTGAATTAGGGAATATGAAGTCTCTCACTGAATTAGATTTGAGCGAAAATCAACTCAATTTCTTCGTTGGGTGATTTGAAGTCTTTGAAACTCCTTTATTTGTGGCAAAATCAACTCTCCAGATCCATTCCAATTGAATTAGGGAATATGAAGTCTCTAACTGAATTAGAATTGAACCAAAATCAACTTAACGGTTCTATTCCTTCCTCGTTGGGTGACTTGACGTCTTTGAATGTCCTTTATCTGCACACAAATCAACTCTCTGGACCAATTCCTTTTGAAATAGGGCATATGAAGTCTCTCACTGAATTAGATTTAAGCCAAAGTCAACTTAACGGTTATATTTCTTTATCGTTGGGTGGATTGACGTCTTTAAAACACCATTATATGTCCCAAAATCAACTCTCTAGACCCATTCCATTTGAATTAGGGAATATGAAGTATCTCATTGAATTATATTTGAGCAAAAATCAACTCAATGGTTCTATTCCTTCATCGTTGGGTGACTTGATGTCTTTGAATATCCTTCATTTCTACAAAAACAAACTCTCTGGACCCATTCCAATTGAATTATGGTATATGAAGTCTCTAACTGATTTAGAATTGAGCGAAAATCAACTCAATGGTTCAATCCCTTCATCGTTGGGTGATTTAACGTCTTTGAATTTCCTTTATCTATTCCAAAATCAACTCTGTGGGCCCATTCCAATTGAATTAGGGAATGTGAAGTCTCTCACTGAAATATATTTGAGCGAAAATCAACTTAGTGGTTCAATTCCTTCATCGCTAAAAAAAACTGAGAAACCTTTAGATTCTGTTTCTCCGTGTGAACAAGTTATCTGTTCCTATACCACAAGGAATCGGAAGTGTACAATTGTTTTAGCTACAGCTGGACACAAACCATTTGTCCGGCCAATTGCCTGATGATTTGTGCTAAGGGGGAAAGCTTCAACGTTTATCTGTAGCTCAAAATTAACTGTTTGGTCCTATCCCAAGAGGGCTATGGAATTGCTCCACCTTAAAAAGAGTATCTCAAAATCAACTCGTGGAGATATATCGAATAGTTTTGGTGTCTACCCAAGCTTAAATTTCTTTGATGCCAGTCATAATAAATTTCATGGGCAACTATCTCAAAACCGGGGTAAATGCAAAAAATTGACTACATTAAAGATGGGATATAACAACATTAGCGGTAGCATACCACAGGAGTTTGGAAATTCAATTCAAGTGCTTGATGTTTCTTCTAATCATTTGGTAGGCCAAATTCCAAAGGAGTTTGGGGAGATGAAAAGTTTGTTAATTTTAAACTTGAGCGATAACAACCTTTCAGGTGTTATACCTCAAGAGCTTGGATCACTGCATGGCCTCCTTACTCTTGACCTATCCAAAAATAGGTTAAACGGGTCATTACAAAGATATATTGGTGATTGGGTACAAATCAATCGCATATATCTTAGTAATAACAAGCTAAGCGGAAAGATCCCATCAGCGATCGGTAAATTAAGTCAACTCAATGTTCTTGATTTATCATGGAATTCACTTACAAAAGAGATACCATCAGAAATTAGAACTTTAGAAAGTCTGGTAAGGATGAATCTTTCTCACAATAAGCTATTTGGTTCTATTCTGAATGGTTTTGGTAACTTGTAAAGAAGGATTGATATAGACCTGTCGTATAATAAGCTCACAGGTCAGGTTCCCCCTTATGCGGTCTTCTTAAATGTGTCTGCAGAAGCATCACTACAACATTTGCCATATTCCCCAGCGACAAATCCGGGGTATCCCGGGCGACTTGTCGCTGGGGATACGTTTCCCGGGCGACATGTCGCCCGGGATAAGTGGAACGGAAAAGCTTGAACAGGATTCCTTCCCGAGCGACATGTCGCCCGGGAATAGTTTTAAATATATATATTTTTAATATTTCCCGGGCGACATGTTGCCCGGGAATATTTTTAAATATATATTTTTTAATATTTCCAGGGCGACATGTCGGCCGGGATAATTTTTAACAAATATTTATTTAAGGTTATCCCGGGCGACATGTAGCCCGGGAAAAGTCTGCAAAATTTTTTTGTGCAGCCTGCACAACAGGCAATTTCTAGATTTTTTCTAGAATTTTTCCGGAAAAAATCTACCAAAACTCAAACCTGTATAAACCAATATAGAATCTACCCAAATACATTACAATGTACCAATAAACACACAATACGATCAACACATTTTGATATAATAAAAGCTAATACGTTCAAAATCTGAATTAAACACAATATAATCTTACAAAACCGGGCGACGTAGTTCTCAAGACTTCCTTCTCGCAATGATACAAGTTAAATATTTACTTTAGATAACATGTTCTAAACGTACGGGGAAACAAATATTCACTCTAAGGGTCGGCCAATATATACTTCAAGACACAAAATATCATTTACTTTACCCAAAATCCCTAACTATCAGTCATCATCCTCTCACCTCGCCGTCGTCCTCATCATCTCCTGGCTCATCATACCCGCAACCCGCCACTCCGCTGCCACCATTACTCTGGTTGTGACTCAAGTTGATTAAGCCTCTGAGATAAAACTTGTCTCACTCTAAATAACCTCATTGAACATGTTCACTTGTTTCTGAGCACGCTTTCTCCCGCTTTTTGAAGCTAGCGATATCGGGGAGTGCGTGCTTGTGATGGGGGAGGAATGACGTGCCCTGTCTGAAAAAACCCGTCAACACCGGGATGTTGCCCACGCTGCTTGCCCCTGCGAACATTGGCCATGTTCATCCTCCGTCGTAGGGAACTCTTGTAGGGGTGATGGAGCCTAGACCATGTAGTCCGCAGGATCTCTATCCTATGTAGTTCAAAAATACAAGTTAGTTAATATATTAGGTCGGGTCACTACATATTTCTCGGCATATCATTAAAAGTGCGTGTTTTGGAACAAAACTTACATAAGAGCTTTGTCCTGGGGTTCAAGAATACGCCGACAAAGTATGTTCAAGAAGAAGGTGTGATCAGCGTCGGGTACTCTCTAGTAGCTGAGGTCTCATATCTGCACATATACATATATAAGATGAAATACTAATTAAAAACGACAAATCACAACCACTCCCAAAGCGGTATTATTATTTATATATATATAGCTATTTATATTATATATATATATATAATAGTATATTTTATATAATTATTTATATATATATAATGTAAAAATAATTATTATGTTTTTATTACATGGGCATATTCTGGATGGGCGGCATAAGACCGGGAATCCCTGTCGTATACGACTTGCTCTTGCCCGGTTTGTTTATTTTGGGCAGCCCGGCAAGGGTTCTTGGGTAATTTCCAAAATGCAAGCGGTGCATCCTAAATTTACCTCAGAAAGACGAGGGACATCCGCGTCTGAGGCGCTCAAGTCATAAGTCCCGTCCTCTTCGGAACTCTAATATCTTTCTTTGATGAGCAGCCTTCTTGCCATTGTAGCTCTTTTGCAGGTTGTTGCTGGATGCCCGCCTATATTTGTGGCCAGCGGTTCGGATTACATGTGGGGAGCAAGTCAAACTGGGTCTGCAATATTATACAACATAAGACAGAATTTGAGATTATTTTATATATTTATCTAAATTGTTCTTATTTATTTATATGATATAAATAAATAAACAAATTTAGATAAATATACACAATTAAATAGATGAACACGATAATGAAATAAACATAAAAGGATAATGAAATAACTTACCCCAATCTTTGCCACGACCCCCGCCTTCCGCTCCGGCGACATTTGGCGCCAAGAAGGGTAGTGCAAGGGCAACTCCCTAACGAGCTCCCCGAGGTAGTTGGCCCAATGAGCCGCATGGTCACCGAGAGGCATGAGGGTCTCTCGGTCGTTAACCTCAAACCGGATCGGGACGGGGCCACTCTTATCCGTGATGGCCTTTAACCCGAGGTTCCGGGTCTCCTGGCGGGTATGCGGCCTGCCCGCTCTCCTGCCACCCAAATTGGGCTTTCGGGTGCCCTTACCTGCAAAATCAAGTGAGTGACAAAGTCATAAAAATTCAAGGCAAGCAAATTCAATGTATCAAGTTTATGCTTGTATTACAATAATCCAGAAATTCTTACCTCGGTTGCCTAAGCAACCCCCACAGCCGGTGGGTACCTGATATGGAGGGGGACGATCATCACCTCCACCGTCACCGCCGTGACCCCGTGCGACATCAGCTGACATCTGTACAGGTAGCATTAGGATAACATATAGAAATTTATGAACAAAATAATAAAAGCATGCACACATCCAAATGCATATACATCCAAATAAATATACACATTAGAACAATCCATAACAGTTTCATTCATTCATTCATTCAAAATAAGCGTCTTTTACAAGTTACAACTAAAGATCAATCTTCTTCTTCACTAGAATAAACAACATTTACACCATCATCAATATCAAGGTTGACGAGGTCTTCATCATCAGAATCTGCTAAATCATGAGGAATGGGGTCTTCCTCATCAATAATATCATCGTCCTCATCAACAACATCAATGATATCTGGTGGTGCGTCAACATCTATTGATTGACCATCTATATGCAAGGCCGCAATTTCCAAGTCATTCAAACTAGTAGAAAGTGCGAGATCAGATGGGTTGTCGACATGTATAACATCAGGGTCATCCTCTACCACAATGACACCCCTGTTCAAAAACTTTTTATGACTCACATGTTCGACGACCTTCCAACCGAGTGGTCGTCTGGCCATATCTTCAAGGTAAAAGCATTGTTTGACTTGTGTTGCGAGAATGTATTGATCATTTTTAAACGCCTCACCGTTTGCCTTGATTTGTGTTATGTTGTTTCTAATGACAAAATTTTGGATACGTCCTTTGTTGCTAGTGTCGAACCACTTAACTCGGAACAACACAGTTTTGAACAATAAATATGAAAACTCGAGGATTTGTTCAAGCTGACCGTAATACATTTCTCCATCCAGACCAGGCGAACATATGCCGCTATTTTGAGTTGTGCGACGTTCATCGCGGCAAATATGAAAACTCGAGGATTTATACCAAAATCAAAAATCCAAACCTTGAATAACTCGGCTCGAAGATCCACCACCACCAAAAATCAAACTTGTTTAGAGGTTTAGAAAAAGAAGATGTAGAATTATAATTTAGTGCTCGTGTGCTCGTGTCGTGTGCTCGTGTGCTCGGTGTCGAGTGGTGGTGGTGAGAGGGGGTGGTGGTGAGAGTAGGTGGTGACTTGTGGTGGTGATTTGTGGTGGTGTTGCTGCAAAATCGCCAAAAAAAAGTTTTTTTACGTTTTATCGTTTGTGTTATACAACTGAAAACACAGATAAGCTTTTTGATGACAGATATTTCCTAGGCGACATTCCCGGGCGACATGTCGCCCGAGAAACATCCAGTTTTGTCGTTTAGCGCAAATTGGCGCGACAACGAAAATTCTGGAGGGCCTTTTTAGCAAATATAATAAGCTTTCCCTGGCGACATGTCGCCCGAGAAAGATTTATTAAAAATTATAAACTTTTATAAAAATTAAAAGATGTATAATTCTTTAATAAGGTATTCCTGGGTGACGTGTCGCCCGGGAAAGATTTTCATTTAAAATTAAAATATTTTTAATAAAAATTAAAATATTTTATAAACTTTTATAAAAAATAAAATGTTGTAGTTCAATTAAAATTGAGGCTGAGAAACTTTTATAAAAATTAAAAGATGTATAATTTTTAGTAAATTTTTTTTATTTATTTAATGAAAGATTTTTAATAAAAAAATTATATACTTTTAAAATAACTAAAAACTATATGTTTTTAATAAACTTTTAAAATATTTTTAATAAAGACTTTCCCGGGCGACATGTCGCCCGGGAAAGATATCAAAAATGGCAATCACATATGCAATTTTTGAAGGGGGGAATAGTGAGCAAAATATGGTCAAAAGTTGATTGATTTTTCAAATGGTCAATATGGCTTCTGAACACAGCAGTTCAGAACCCGCACTTCATGAAATGGCTCTTCCAACAATCTGTTCAGGACTCATGTCAAACCCTCCTCCTTCAACACCGTTTGTACCACCTTCGAGATCTGAATGGGATATATTGTTTCAACCACTGTTTGATGAATTACTCTACCCTCCATCAAGTGTTGATCGTCCGGTCCCTGAAGTTATTACTCTAATTGTTGAAGTAGTTGCTCCAGTTCCCGCTGCATCAACCAGTTCACCTTCCTCAACAACTGTTGATCAAGATGCACCATCACCTAGTAACTCTCAAACAACACCCGAAACTCAATCTCCTGTCATTCCTAATGATGTTGAAGAAGACAATCATGACTTAGATGTTGCACACATGAATAACGATCCGTTCTTTGGTATTCTAATTCCAGAAAATGATTCTGAAGCATCTTCTTCTTTGGATGTTATTCCTACTGTTGTGCATACTGCTACTCCTAACTCAGAACACGTTACCAAATGGACTAAGGATCATTCTTTAGAAAACATCATCGGTGAACTCGAAAGACCTGTTTCCATAAGACTCCAACTCCATGAACAAGCTTTATTTTGTTACTACGATGCCTTTCTCACATCAGTTGAACCAAAGAACTATAAAGACGCATTAACTCAAGCATGTTGGATTGAAGCAATGCAAGAGGAGCTACATGAATTTGAACGTCTTAAAGTCTGGGAACTCGTTCCACGTCCAGATAAAGTGATGGTCATTACATTAAAATGGATTTATAAGGTAAAACTTGATGAAATGGGAGAAATTCTTAAGAACAAGGCTCGTTTGGTTGCTCGTGGTTACTGTCAAGAAGAGGGAATTAATTTTGAGGAATCCTTTGCTCCAGTGGATAGACTTGATGCTATTCGAATTTTCCTCGCATATGTTACTCACATGAATATGATCATCTATCAAATGGATGTTAAGATGGCATTCTTGAACGGAATTCTACGCGAACAAGTTTATGTCACTCAACCGGACGGGTTTATGGATCAAGACAATCTGAATCATGTGTACAAGCTTAAGAAGGCTCTTTATGGGTTGAAACAAGCTCTACGCGCGTGGTACGATCTATTGTCGAAGTTTCTACTCTCTTAGGAATTCTCTAAAGGAACTGTGGATCCTACATTGTTCATAAGAAGACAAGGCAAAGATATTCTCCTGGTACAAATCTACGCCGATGATATAATCTTTGCGTCTACTACACCTGAATTATGTGACCAATTTTCCAAAATAATGTGTTCTAAGTTTAAGATGTCGATGA
>BQNB010050730.1:0-41369 GCA_026074375.1 Tanacetum coccineum
GAAACGACGAATGTATACCATTTGAAATCATAGATGTTACGGGTTGAACATCTACATTGGGCACTATCATTTATATGTATTTGACATACATACATTGTTTAGCTTCAGTGTCATGAGCTTAGTGCATTTCGTAATACATTTTTGTAATATTGTATTTGTTACTCTATTACAGGGAAATCTTGCTATCCGCTTCATTTAATTTATAAAGCTATAAATTCACCAACATTATTGTTGATAGTTTAAACATGTTTTCTCAGGTCAATAAGGTGCAAGTCATGGATACATTAGATGGTCGTCTTTTGAAATCATATTATCATAAAGATTTACATGCATTATATTTTGGGATATTGTTATGTTGTGAAATCTTTACTTTTCCAACTTAAACAAGTTAAGCCTATGGCTTTTGTAACAAACCATTTATGAAATCCAATGTATCAGTTTTCAAACGACTCTTATAGAGGTCGTTCTCTTATCTTGTGCTATTGATCTATGAAGTAATACCCCCGGAACATCATATTCCGCTGTGGCCCATTTTAGGGGTGTTACAGATTGGTATCAGAGCCAAGGTTATAGAGAACCAGGTCAAATGTTTTTACTTGGTCTATAACCGTTTTCAAACATTGCGTCATTCAAAAGTTTTCAAGGGACATACATACATTACTTATTTGCATTTAGTATACATGCTTACATGTCATGCACCATTTTAGCATTAGTTGATTATACTAAGTGCTTACATAGGTTATATACGTGTTAATATTACATTACGTATATTACTAATGGTCTTATATAATATACGTACACATCCGTAACGACGGAATAGACACATATGACTGCATTCGAACCTTAACTCGAACAAGCTAAAGGTATAAACTATTTGGATATCGAAAATGGATACCCGAATTCCTAAAGATCTAAAGGCGAACCTCACATTTTTTGGGTGAAATTTTGAGGGTTTTTGTGATAGTCATATAAAATCCTATCCATGAGACGCTATTAATACTCGGTTTTTGTCGGTATGTGTCATAAAAAAATTTAAATTTTGGTTAAAATTACCGTCTATGCTATGTTTCAATATATTACCTATCATTTTAAAGACAACGCATATGGCAATTGAAGGAATAGTTTCTAAAGCTTATTTCCCTTCTACACTTAAGTTGAAACATTATCCTCAATGTTCTTAAAAGTACCCTTAAAAACAATAAAGGGAAAAGAAGACAAGTAAAAGAAACCAGTACTCCCCTGGTTTCCTCAATAATGGAGAAGAAACATGCGATAACGGGTTAAATCGTCCTCCAAGAATCGTCTAATCAAACTTCCTAAGAACTTCCAAGCTTCTTCTCATCAAATATAACTTGTAATCAAAGACAAAGACAACTACACCAAGCATAAAGTCAGCGGGATAGATATATATATATATATACAATGAGATTTTAGGGTTTGACTCTATTAAAGCAGTAAAGATAGGATGAAAGTGATGTTGTAATCATAGGTTTCTGAAGGTTTACAAGATAATTACAAATTTTAGATATTGTACAGTTTATTTTTTGGAAAATAATTGAAAATTTTCGAATTTTCACATGGCTGGGGGCATGACGCCGTATCCAGCCACTGTAAAGGTTTTTTCTTTGTTTTTCTTGAAAAATTTTCTACACGCAATTTTGTTAGTTATATCCTGTGTAAAACACTACATAAAACCTGGGATTAATCATTACAATCATATGAATTGAAACTAACGTGAATTAATCTAAACAATTTATTTAATATGTTTGAATTGGTTCTTAAAAACTGGATATTTTCCCCTACACTTATTTAATGTAAAATACATTTGATTGTTAATAAGACGAAGTTAAAAACAAAGCAAAGCATGATTACAAAATTGATTCAAACATAAAAGAATAAACGAGAAGAATTAAAACATATGACTCTCCTAAATGCGAGAAAATAAACATTGGTTTGCCTCCCAAGAAGCGATTTTCTTTATTTACGAGTCTTGTAGCTAGACTCGAAGTCATACGTCCTTACGTGACTTCTCCTTCGCTTTTTCATGCCTCTCTTTCCAATTTCATTAGGTGTCGAATTTCCTTGCTTATATTTTCGTCTTCTCTGTAGGGGTGTTCACGGGGCGGTTCGGTTCGGTTAGTTGGAAGATTTTCACTATCCGTCACGGGGCGGGTAATGAATTTTACAACCCGAAACCGAACCGAACTAGGCGGGTAAGCGGACTCCCGGGTACCCGAAGTGAGCGGTTACCCGCGGTTCGGGTCACGGTTAACCATTTTAGATATTTAATCGAGTTTAACCATATAAACAATAACATAGTCTATAACGTAAAATATCATTTTAGTAAAATTAAATGACGTTGAATACGTAAAAGTCATATAAAAGTTATTTCGTTACAATAATTTCATTTAAATATTTATACATAACATATTAACAAATTATATTTATTCGACATTTATAGATTACAATCACAATAATCATTTTTCACACATAAATGTTTAGAAATACTTACATTGGGGCACAAAAATCGTTATAAAATAAAAGAAGTGCAATAATATGATTAATACTTGTACAATTATTTGAATATTTAGTTAAAAAAAATTTCATGTATATTATGCACGGTTCGGTTCGGTTAACCATGGATATCTAAAAATAAAAACCGAAACCGAACCGTGATAAGCGGGTTTTTTCGGTTTCGGCTTTTTTCGTTTTCGGTTTTTTCGGTTTTGGTTTTTTTCGGTTTCGGATCGAGCGGTTCGGCTCGGTTCGTTAGTTTCTTGGTTTTTTTGAACACCCCTACTTCTCTGTACTCGGCTCCTAATATTAGGCTATCCGAGTAATAGGTTTTCCCATGGTTATCGTTATTCTCAAGGACAAAGGGCGGTATGGAATTGGTATCTACATCCTTAAAGTCTATATGGTCAAAAATTTCCATCTTATGAGGCATCTTAAATGTGATTTTCTTGTTTTTTTTTCGAACACAGTCGTTCCCTCTTCCTGTTAGAAATAAAGAAATAATCTACTTGTAGCACTGTTATAAAGTGCAGGGACTAAATATGTTAAGTTAGTCTTGATATGTATATAAGCGAGTAGAACTATGATTATACAATGATCTAATACCTAACTATTCCACCACGCATCGCACCAAAAACTTGATGTGAGGGTCGTAGAGAGGGGAGTAGAGACTTCTACCATAGCAATGTTACAACTCCCTAGGCAGTGTACCTAAGTTGCAGTGTAGTATAGGCAAGACTCGGGGGTTGTTATCGTTCTCTAGGGGAATAGGTTGGGAAGGCTCAAACACGGTTTAACAGAATTCTAAGGGGTTGAGAGAAGATTCTTTTTGTATTTCTATATTTTATAGAAAGCAATTAAATCAATGGTTTGAGTGGTTGGTTTGATTAACTAATAATTAAACTAAATATAATCTAAACTATTGGTGATAACTTTATGATTTACAATAAGATGTATTTTACATAATCATGCATAATCTCGTAGTTTGCACTTCTCCTAGTTTGTTGCCTTGTCTCACTTGTGATGTTCTGTGTAAGTATTTAATAGGTCATGATAAGATTAACGAACCTGCCGTCTATTTAAATTCTGTTAGGGAAATGAACAGTAAGGTAGTATGATGACTATTACAAGGCACCCCTGAGAGTAATATTATAATGCATGTGAAATAACACTTAAGTTGGTATAAACCTATATTAGCGGGCTTAAGGTAATGTAAGGTAGTATCAAGACTGTTACTGTTGTATCCATTTCTACACTACCGGATTGCCATAGATGTTCTATGCCCAATTTATTTTCTTATGGCTAGTTTTCTAGAGACTAACACGCACATTTCATCAACCACCAGATAGCACATCAATAAGGATCTACACACCTACGTTTCATTGCACATTCCATATAAGTAAATACATAAGGAGGGTTTATTTTACCTAGCATTCGTTAAAGATGAACAGTTAGAGAACATAAAATCAATCACAAAAAACATATGTCATATTGATCATCGATTAATGATATATAATCTTAGTTGATTAAAGCATGGTTTATTAGGTGTTACAACTAGGGTTTTTTGAGGCCTTAAACGACCTTTAAAAGCTGTTGAAAACAATTAGGGTTCGTCTCCCTGCAAATTATACAAAGTTACACACCTAAAACCCCCCCTAATTTTGATTTATTTTTTAGGAAATTTACTGTGACGGTGTCGCTTTGAAATCCTGACTCTGTCGCCATGTAGATGATTCTAGATCCTCTTTAAGTCGACCACGTCCTGACGCTGTCGCGAGATTCCTAATGCCGTCACCATATAGATCATGATGGCGTCGGTTTATGCCTGTGACACCGTCTCCACGCACTGTATGCATAAATCTTTAGAGAATTTGGTTTGTAGGGCCGTTTAATCTTGTCCGTTTCTTTCCAAATGAAGCCAACCAGTTCAGTGTATTTCCTCCAAATTGTAATCCAAGTGCTAAAAAAAAAAATTAAATAAAAAAAACTGCGGAAAACATATGATTAAGCATGTAATACTGGCATATTTACATGATTTAGGGGGTTTTAAATAGGCTCCTGAAAATTGTGTATAAAATGACCACATCATCACGATTAGACAGAATGACAATATTGTTTTAAATATGAAAAAAATAAAGGACTGATCAACGTCAAGATATATTTAATACGCCGTATGGTATTGAGTCGGATACGCCCCGTATGTGTCTGGGAAGTAGTCGCGATAAAATAAATTAATAACTATCGGGTTGTCTCTCGTGGAGGGGGGAAGCACTTTTCTTTATAGCAAAAGTCTTTTAAAGTTAGACTTTTTCTTCAGTTTTCACACTATTAAAAACAATCTTTCATTCATTCTTTTACTTTGTTTTCGGATTTGGTGTTACAATCAGTAATTAATCATTGAGATATGTTGTGAACTTACTACCAGGCTTGATTCTATCATACTACAAACAAATCATCAATCATCAATATCTATAATATATACTTACGTCAAAAGCGTTTAAATGTTTTTAGGTTTAGATATACCATCACGATATGAATATATTAATGTAGACAAAAGTTAGAAATCAAATTGTATAAGGGAGGGAGTAATCATGGATCTAGCTGTTGCGTGTAATGAGGTGATGGCGTATCAGTCTTGGTTACAGCCTCTGGCTACAGATCTGATAATCAGGAAGAGCTCGTGTACCTGACCTATCATATTTTATATCATCAGCGTAGAGACTGTATCGGGTCCACGTAGTAAATCGAGAGAAATTAACGTGCCTATACTATCCAATACCTCTCTACTGCTCGCCCAGTGCCTATCTCACTATCCCAGCATATCATCATATAATCTAGCCGTCCTTTGGCCTCATCGGTCCATAGTCAGGGCGGCTGGCTGCACATGAGGTTGCCGATGGTGCATGTTTGGGTTCTAGTATACAATCTGAGCACCAATCATTATAAACATCCTGTAGCTCCCTCAACTACCTTAGGGAACAGTCGTTGCAATCTTATTATCATTTTCTTACTTTTTCTTCCATGGCATGGCTCCTCTGGTCTGGGGTACCTAAGACTAGGTTTCTCCCAATCTCTCTCATCAATGCGCCAACCTTGAATTGCTTATCCATGTCAGGTCACTCTATCTCTCCCAACTGCTACCAGTCACTTTCCATTGACCCTACGGGAGGCCTCCTTCATAACTAACTCGAACTTAGTGCTCAGTAAGAAGCTAACAAAATGTCCAACAAATAACCTAGGGTCCCACGCTTCCTACCCTCAGCCGTGTATTAATAAGTTACTGGGCTAACAGGTAGGGGACGTTAATGCCGTTCCCCTCTCATCCTATGCTCCTCAAGTTTAAAAATAGGTTAGTAGCAGGTCACCTTCTCAGGTGCACAGACCCCTACCAGATATACTCTCTGCAATCAATCTACTGAAAAAAGATCCTCACATGGGCCCCCCCACCACACCATAACTTTAACAACCCCACCACTCTTCTATATATGTATATGTGGGGACCACCCTTAGTAACACAAAATCAGGCATTGAAGAAATCCTAGCCCCAATTAATCACTCAAGTCGCCCTGTCGGCGATCCCTCTCTAGTGCATATATTCCAACTCCAATCTGCCTCAATAGCCCATCTCCAGCCATTCCACGGCTGTATGTATTCATAAGGGCCAAAATGAATCTGCCTCCAGGTCATGCTAAGCACTAGCCCTCCTTAATGATAGCCATAGTGTATTAGAATATCTAACCCCATCTCAGTGGCCTTCAATCATGCAAGTGCTGAAGATCTCGAAGTATAACTCACAAACTTGATACTGTGATTGTTTTGGTTCCATGCTTTTTCACAAAAATGATGGACTAGAGAGTAGAAAGTTAGAGATGGAGAATGTTGAGGCGAGAAGAGAAAACCATAGAAAACACACAAATGTTTTCTGTGTGTTAAAATGATTAAACCAAACACCATCTACTTGTGTGAGAGAGGTTTATATACTTACATGTTAGGCCGGGCCAGGCTTTCTTTGGGCTTTCCTTCGGACTTTTCTATAGATGCTTGGCACCCGGTTAGATTCTTAGATATTTACACTGAACTGACTAACTATTACTTAGATCGTGTAGATCGGTTAATTATCGTCACTTCACTAAATAACCTGTTATTACTATCAATCTCCCCCTAAGGGATTGATCGTTTAAGAGCTCATTATATGATAAAACAACTTTTGTGTTCCTAAACAATTCACCCCCTATGGGGTGATCATAGAGTTTATCGCATTTTTCGGACTTGATCAAGTATTTGTTGAAGCTTCTGGATTGCTTCTTGAGGACCCTTTTGTTAAGAGCTAAAACACAAGGGGGGTGGGGTGGTGGGGGGAGGACTGGTCTCTAATTGGGCAACCAACATACGTTCGGAAGGTTTATTGGGGTGGGGGGGGTTTGGTTTTCTCTTTGTTTGTTGTTCGTTTTTTGGTTGTGTTGTTTTTGTTTCTTTTTTTTTTGGTCGGTTTGTGTGTTCTGGTGGTGCTGTAGTTGTTTTTCAATTTTTTTTGTCCCTTTTTGTTTTTGTTGTTTGGTCTTGTCCTTCCAACCTACTTTTTTTTTTTTTGGTTTTTGTTTTTTGTTGTTGTGGGTGGTTTGGTGGGGTTTGGGGGTTTTTGTTTTCGGTTTTCTGATTGGTTTTGTGGTTGTGGGGGTTCAACCATTTTTTTTTTTTTTTGCCCATTTTCCTTCTGTTTTTTTTGTGTTTGTTTTTTGATTTTTTTTTTCTTTTTTGCCCACACCACTTGATTTTGTTTTTTGATCTTTTCGTCTTGCTTCTCTTAATAGTGATCATTGACTTTTAGGCATTGAGTTGCTCCTTTATCTGACTTGTATGTGAATATGTGATCCTAAGCACCTTGAGATCATCAACAAAGCATAATCTCGTTTCGCCATCTTGTAATCTTTGCCATCTTGTGAAACTTGTGACCTTCTGGACTGGACATGTCATACCTTTTTGATTTGACTACCCATCTACACTGAATTACTTGAAACCTTAATGATGCATCTTTCTTGATGTTCTATAACTTTCTAAATTCGCACCTTCTCCCCCCTATTCCCACATCCCACAAACAAATATAACCATCACGTCGATTAAAAAAGTTGGGTTATCAGAGTGACTAAAACTTCTTTGAAAGTCTTGCTTTAATCTTGTTCCTTCACGAAAGACTTACTCGGTTATCAGATTAGCTGAAGTCTTGAAACATGTACTTGAGCATTATTGTTGTATTTATATTAATCGGACCTTAGTTTTAGGTATGAGCAATGGTGGCTATGAAATATTTTGAAGTCCAAGCTGGAATCAGGTACCTCCATCACCATCTTTAAATATTCCTAAAACAAAACAGTTAGCAATTAAGAAGGAAGAGGGACAATATGGTTTGTCATTACGCCCATGTTTGGTTGGTAGTTACCTTCGGATTCCGTGAGGATCGGACCTTTTGATAAGGGTTAGATTTACTTTAATAAGAAAATCTCCTTGAAGGATTTCCAGCTGCAATATTGAATCTTATCAAACACATATGTGTTTGTGTTCATTGTTACTAAGCATGTTCTCTTTATTCGGAACGTCTCAAAGCAGTACAATACCATGATATGTGTGAACCAGCTAGTTACTATCTCACCGATACAAATAAAAAAATTATCTGAAATAAATCGGTTCGTGTACTTTTCTTAAAGTGTTTTTGTGACACATCAAGACTGTTATCATTTCAAAATTTATTTGACATTCAGTCAATTCATAACTGGAATAAGTCTGACTTCTTATCAGCAATCGATCACCATCGTTTCTTTCCTGTTGTCACAAGTTGATTCATATAGAATCGGCACAAAGTCACCTTCAATGAGCTTGTTTGATGTTGGCTCAAGCGGATTTTACATCTTCATTGTGATTGAAATCAGTCGGATTTTCTGGCAAATCACAAGGTTAATGCGCAGGGGAATATCTAAATATGTTAAACTTGTTATTAACATTGTGTACTTAGCAAGCATGATTTGTCATAGTGCCATAATGTGATATATGGATGATCTCTTTTGGCTTAGACTTGATAGCTGCACTTTGTTTTTTAGTGACTCGGATGGATTTTTGGACATCCCCTACTCAACCCACCAAATTATACCCCTAGCAGAAAAGGAACGAAAAGAGCAGCAATATCTTCCCACCACCTCTAACGTAGCAGGCAGTACTAGCGGACCGAGCACAAGCAGAAACACAAAATCTACTCAATCCATCTCTAACATCTTAAGGCAAGGGCAACAAGATAGCAGGAGATTTTAGCAGTAAAGGTAAGATAGAGCCAGAATTGGCCACCTTTTCAATATCAACCAATCTCGGAGTGAGAAAGGTCGACAGAAATGCGTGTATTGTAATTTCCGATGAGAAATGATAACAAGAGTCTGTTGAGAGACCTTGAGTGGCTAAGGAGGGTTGTGCAAAGCGTCACTGGGTCCATGACTGTCTTCAATGTCAGACAACACCTTAGTGTTTCGATCAGATTATATATTTTCCGGTTTCTGCCTACAGTGTATGGAGGGCTTGTCTTTCATTTCACCTTTATCCTTACATTTCTTTTTACATTCTTCAACTCAATTCAATGCTTACGAGACTTCATTTCTAACACCATGTTGGGTTTGTTTTAGTGTTAGCTCCATCTCAGTCCGCATTATTCACTGAGTCTTAGTTTTTCTCCTCTTTGTATATCATACCTATTATAGGACATCTACTTACTCATAAAATAGTGGATATCCATGGGTAGATCCCTCTAGTTTTGGCTGGATCATAGGATTTGAATACCTATGCCTAACCGCCTTATAACTTCATAAATTTAAACACATGGTCGGTCTTTTGGGTATTCCATCACAATTCGAAAACCAAAATCTTTTGAAAGTTCATGTAAAGTGTTTGATATAAATATCAAAAGAAGATTTACACTTTGAGCTACGGTTTATTATCATCGCTAAAATCTCCCCTTAACATGTGCACCGTATTCGTAGTTCATAGGTTTGTGTTGAATTGAATTGATGTCCATTTATACTATCATCATTTCGAGTACAAACTTAGATTCTGTTAACAACATTTTCTCCCCTTATCCAAAATGTTAATCCCTTGATATTTTAGATATCAATTGATTAAACTTTCAGGGATAAAATGTTACACATTAACTAAAAGGAACATTTTAATGCTCCCCCTCAAATTATGAGGGAATTATATGGTGTTTGAGTATGTTAATTTGAAAAAATTTGAATTAATTATGAAGGAAATTCTTGAAATTCTTATCAATCACTATTATATGCCTATTTCTTTTAAAGTCCTACACTTACCACATTTATATTTTTTAACAGGGATTATTATGTACGAGGTTTGACAATGATGAGAACATCATATGATAGAATCATATGGTTCTTTGTAGCAGCCGTAGGTCTCCTTCGTACAAGCTTCCACCAACGAACTTTTCTAAGCTCCTCATTAACTTTCTTTCTTTTAAGAAGTTGTCAATCTGATCTTTCTCTGTCCAAGAACTCTTTGGCATTGCTTCAACTTTCTTTCTAAGTTACGAAAGTCTTTGCTTTAAACTTCGAGTGTAAAACAAATTCAAATACATATGTAACTTGAGCTTATGTGGTTGGTGATGTCTGTGTTGATGTTGTCTTAGCTTCCCCTTAAACCAGCAATCCTTTCTTGAGTAGATTCAAAACATTCTTGGAAGCCGCATCATTGAGCTCCTCCCTCTTCTTGATGTATTAAAGCCCAGTATATCTGAACCACAACAATTTACCTTTTAAGATTTGTATACCACAACCACCAAAAGTCATGTAGAACTTTGCTCTTTCCTCAATAGTATATTGCTCCATTTATTCTGTTGAATCTTTTCAGCAAGATCTGTTTATGCATTTAAATCTTGCTTGATAATGTAGTACAAATTCAGTGGCCAAGTGATGGTCTCTTGCAGCGTCTTCCTCTTGCTCTACCAATCGCTTCTGCTAGAAGTCGCATCAAGATCACATTTGTCTTTGTGTTTCAACATCCATTTTCAGCTTGCAATCTTTAGCTTCCTCTAAATTGCTATAACTCTTTGAAGCTACTTTTGATGTCTTTGTGCTTGAACTTCAGCTTTTGAAGGTCATCTTCGTCATTGGCTCCTTTCACTTTTCTCATTCAATTTGTTCTGAACCCTTTCTGCCTCAACTGGATTAACCTAAGCAGCATTACTTCACCAGTATTAACTTGAGTGTAGGTCTTTTGTACTTTCAGGATTAAGTTCAGCAGTATTAACTTGATGCACGTATTAACTTGAGCTGAATCAGAGGTTCATCATAAATGAAGAATTTTGGTAGAGTTTTTGTAGACTTTGGTTTCCTTTTGTAAATATTGCTACCTAGAGGTGCCTTTTTGATCCATTAAAACCCTTTCTGAAGCTACAATTGTTAAGTATCTGTGAAAGCTCTAATGTGGGAAGGATATTTTAGGTCATTCTTGAGCCTCCTCATTGAACCCTTGTTTTCAGGAGTAACAAATGTATCACCTGATTGTTTAAAAAGGAACTTCTTGATCCTGACCCTCTGCATCCTTAGCTTCTTTTACTTTTCCTCTTCCTTCCTCAACTTTGTTTTCTAGCTTTTGCTTTTCTCTGTCAACGGCAAGTTGTTGTTCAAGAGTCTTCTTTAGTTTCAATCAATTCCTTTTCCTGTAATATTTTACTCATTGACTCCAGCTAGGTTCAAGATCCATCAGGTTCCTAAGTTGCTCACTTTATTCACTAGATACTGTGGATGATTGATAAATCAGCGTCAAGTGAGGGTGGTGGAGACATTATGATAAGAAGGTTCAAATGATGGTCCTTCTGTATCATGATATAAAGGTTGATGGGTAGTTGAGGAGATGGTGGCAGAGGTGGTGCAATGTCAGGAAATGCTAGAGACTGGTGGAGGTGATGTTGTTTGTACAGGTTGGATTGGAGGTGGTGAAGATGTTGGTTGTACACTAGATGGTTGAGGAGGTTGTTATGAGGATTGATGTTTTTGTGGGGGTGGTTGTACAGGTTCTGTGTTTTTTTTTTTTGTTTGATTATTGAGTTTTTGTTGTTTTTTTGAGTGATTTTTTTTTGCTTCTTTTTTTCTTGATGGTTATGTGAAGAAGGTGGTTGTGGTGGAGAAGTTGCTGTTATAGGTGGAGGAGGTTTATTGTGGTTGTGTTATTTGTACATGAGATGATGAGGGAGTTGGATACATGGTGTGTTGTTGTTGGTAGCGCACTTTGGTTGAGGTTGACCCTGCATCATTGATTAGCATAGCAGGCAAACACATGGTCTATGTATCCCTTTGAAAATTTCTTTTCATATTTCCAAAAATACACTTTTTAGTTAATGATACAAGGGATAAAAAGGTTTTTGTTTTGAGTTTGTACATTCAAAATCATTCTGAAGGTCAAACGAGGGGGGGGGTACACATTATTAAATCTTTGATTTGCTTTTTAAATTTGAGATCATTCATCAAAGATTAGTTTTGGAAAAATTAAAGTCTCTTCACTAGTGGAAAGACAGATCAACGGCTAAGTTCCAGTGGAAAGACAGATCAAAGCAATGGCGATGTTGCTACCAAACTGATCCCATCCTCCACTTTTGGAGCTTAGACAGTGAAGAATGTGATGGATTAAGAATCTCCATTGGGGTGTAAAGTGACTTTTCCAAAATGTAAAAGTTCTGTCATTTACATACCCAATATTTTGCAATCCTGCAAAAATCTCTTCATTTTGCAACATATGAATCCCTGAAGCATCTGCTAATTGGAGTTGCCTCCTAACAGACTCTTCAGTAATTGTATATTCAATGGTATCTATTGTTGCATTAAGTTGTTGAGTCCCATCTGCAAGTGTTCTAGCAGTTGCAGTCTGCCAAAACTGCTTGACAAGAGAATCGTAGATAGGTGGATTGTGAGTGAGAGCATACCTCAATTTTGATCTTCTGAGGAAATCCACTATCTCTGTGTACCCAGCACTCTCAGTGGGTTTGAGTAAGAAACCCACTTGGTTGTGCTTATCGCAATACTTGAGTTGCGCCATTGAAACACTTGGTGAAAATATTTGAATCTTTAAAAATTAGTACTGGTGATGTGACGTTTGACAGATTAGGTCTGGTAGTGGAAGTAATTTTAACGATTGCTTTTGAAAGAATAATAGGGTAAATAGTGATAAGGATGAAAGAGAAATTACTTTATCCCTATATAAGTACTCTATCAGCGTTTTAGGCGGCTAAAATATCTTCAACGGTTATGTTTGAATAAAATAAAATAATTTTATTTCAAACAGTATTAAGTGAAAGCTACCAGACTTAAAACTTGTACTACCAGACTTAAAATAGTCAACCAGTATTAATAGTAACTCATCAGACTTAACATATTTTCAACCAGTTTTAATAAAATTTACAGCAAGTAGACCACAACATCATTACTTACAACCAAATTGCATCCAATTAGCAAGTGACACCTGGCATTTTCTTTTCCATGCCCAAGTTGATCTTGCATCACTCTTTTCAACACCAAGTAGTACCTGCAAAGTTAGTCTAAACAAGAAAGACAATTCTAATCTAACTTATACTCAGCAGAATAGAATTAACCTAAGATAACTACCAGAATTAAATGGTTACCAGTTTTAACTTGTACACTAGCAGACTTAATACTATGCTTAACAGATATTAAGTTTAATAAAGTTACACAGAAACTAATACTAAACTTTTTACTACCAGGATTAATTCTAACTAAGACTACCAGGATTAATTCTAACTAAGACTACATATTAATATAATATAAAATTTACACTTTTTCCTCCCCTTAAATGTAGCTTATGGGTTGATCATACCAATGCTAACTACCAAGTAATTGAACCGGGGTCCATCAAATGGTTTTGTCAACAAGTCAGCTACATTTAAATCTGTGTGAATTTTCTCCACACTTATGAGCTTCTTCTCATAACAATCTCTGATGAAGTGGTGTCGAATTTCAATGTGTTGTCTTGAATGAATAGCAGGGGTTTTTCACAATTGCAGATTGTGCTTTCATTTCAATGTGGATTTTGGTTCATGAAAGTTGAAACCATAGTCCAACAATTGATTTTGAACAATCAACACTTGTTCCACAGCAATGTGAGAGCTAATATTCAGCTAGCTTCAGTTGTTGTCGCTTGGCTACAATAGTCTGTTTCTTGCATTGCCATGAGATAAGTCTTTGACCAAGAAATTGACAACCACCTGTTGTGGATTTCCTGTCAAGATTTGAACCACCATAGTCACTATCAGAGAATGCTTCCAAATCAAGGGGTGAATCCCTAGGATACCATAAATCACCATGTTGGGTTTGCCCTTGAGATACTTGAAGATTATTGACAGCATTGAGATGAGAAGTCTTTGGGTTACCTGAAAACGTGACAAACAAATACATGTCATTCATATACTCAGGTCTAGAAGCAGTTAAGGTACATGAGAGAAACGCTACTCATAGATCTGTACAAGTGTATATCTACATCGAAAGCTTCCTCATTCTTTTGTTAACGGCAACTTTGGTCTCCTTGGAGTGATGGCAGCTTTGAATTCACAAGATCAAACTTATGAGCATGTCTGCTACTACTTGTCCGGTCCCGGGGATATGAAGATGCCTTCGTTGTTCTTGTTGACTTGTAGACCTAAAAAGAAGTAAGTTTCACCATGGAGTCATTTGATATACGGATTTGCATCAGGCTCAAACTCAGCACACCAAATGACTTGTTTGTAGATCCAAAAATGATTTCAAACATACACTTGAAACCAACATGATATCATTTTTGTTTATTCTAATGATAAAAGTATTGTCAATAGTTGCCCCTCTTGTATCCATGCTTCTCTAGGAATGTTGACAAAGTGGCATACCAAGCTCTAGGGGCTTGGTGCAATCCATACAAAGCTTTGACCACCTTGTACACTTTTGTAGGATGGTCAGGATCAACAAAACCAGGAGGTTGTGAGACATAGACTTCTTCATCAATAGTGCCATACAGAAAAGCACTCTTGACATCCATTTGATAGACTATGAACCCCATAAATGAGGCAAAGGCCAAAAACAACCTGATAGCTTCAATTCTTGCTACAGGGCATAACCTCATCATAGTCAATCCCTTTCTTGTCTATGACCTTGATCCCACTAGCCGATGGCTTTGTTCTGATCAACACTCATCTCTCATCCTTTTGTTTCTGTAAACCCATTTAGTACTATCACCTTAGCACCAGTGGGTAAATCAACCAAAACCCATACTTGTTGAAGCTTGAACTGCAACAGTTCTTCTTGCATAGCTTCAACCCAGCTTCCATCTTCAAGGGCTTCTGTCACTTTTCTTGGTTCAAACTGAGATAGAAAGCAAGCAAAAAGACAGTGTTGTTGATCTTTATGATTGTCTTTTGGTGAGCTTGTTGTAGCTCACTAGAGCATGAGCCTCAGTGATTTTCTTGAGAGAGCTTCTAGTCTGAACAGGTGTATTGGGATCTCCAAGGATTTGACTTTGAGGATGAACATTGTGAATCCTTAGAGTGGGGTTGGTTATGACATCTACTTCACCAGGGAGATTGTTGAAATCAGTAATAACCCCATCATCATCATAAGAAGCTTGTTCAAAGATACCTGCACTTGATTTATCATAAATCCTTATTTCAGGCATCTCATCTTCATTGTCATCAGAGTTAGTCCTTATCTTCATTTTGAGCACTAGAGGACAGCTTTCAATATTGCCAGTATTATACCTCCTCAAAAGCAGTATTAGGTTAGAACTACCAGTATTAAAACATGATTTAGTACTGGAGGTACTGATGTAGGTACTGTCCTATGGCTTCAAAGAAGTGCATCAAGCTCTTCTAAAGACCTAATGTCATCAGCAGATTTGGATATTGAGTAGAAGATGGCTTCTTTGAGAGGTCCTCTTCTTTGTAAAATTGGGTTCAGAAATAAGTCTTGGCTTTTCTAGGAAGTAGAAGAAAACACAAGGATGTTTTCAGCCTCTTCAGGCCTGGCACAATCAATGTCAATGACCCTCTTTTGAACCTGTCTGGGTTAGGCTTGATTTTGCAAAGATAAGGTATATAGTTCAAGAGTCTGTAAGATAGCTTATGTCAAAACATTCACACCTATGTCCTAAGCCCCTGCTCATTGGGTTTTTCCTCTAGGAAAGTTGACATGAGATTTTACTTCCACTCTCTTGGTGACTAAGTTATAAACCCTAAAGGCTTTACTGTTCACAGAGTAACCAACAAGAAAACCCTCATCAGACTTTCCATCAAACTTTCCTAGTGGGCTAAGAGTATTGAGAATGGTCACATGGCACCCAAATGGTCTTATGTAGCTAAGGATTGGTTGTGGCCAAAACAAGAGCTCTTTAAGGTGTTTGTTCTTAGGCTGGTCCACGCTTACCTGTTGAAGGTTTATAGCATAGCAGTTTTGACTGCTTCAGCCCAAAAAGTGGGTAGGCAAAGAGTGAGTCAGCTAGCATAGTCCATAGCAGCCTTTATAAGGGGTCCTATTCCATGCTCTCAGCAATCCATTTTGCTGAGGAGTTCTTGCATTACTAACTCCTGTTTTGTACCCTTTTACCCACAGCACTCAAGCATACCCCTGTTATTTAAATTCAAGTCCCATTATCTGATCTTAATGTTTTTACTTTTTGATTAAGTTGGTGATTTCTATCTGTTTGATAAAAGTCTTAGAATGCCACTTCGTCTATACCTTTTTAGCTAGAAAGAAAACCCAACAGAACCTTGAACAGTCATAGTAATCTCTAGCAAGAACTGGCCATGTGTTGATACTCCTAAAGAAGTTGTCAAAATAATCCAATATGTCAAGGTATGTAATGGGGGTGTGTTACAATCTATCCAACTTTGACTTACAGGTGGCCTTGTGTTGCTTTCCATTCTGACATAGCAAACACATTTAGTGTGGTCATTTTGAAAACTCTTGGAAGGTAATCCTTAACTAGATTATCCTTTACAAGTTATTTAATATTTTGAATTAAGGTGTCCTAACCTCCTGTGCCACAATTTAGCTTCATTAGATGAGGCTTTTGCCCTAATAAACAAGTGTATGCTTTGAAGAATCCAATATTTTTTCATTTCAAAAGTTTACACATGTTGTGTTGCCTAGGTACTTTAAGTAGAACCTGATTTTCATCAGGATTATTGAAGTCCTGAGGCACCACAAGAACATCTTTTTCGTAAAAAGTACATTTTGCTTTTTATACATTTTATCTGAGATATAGAGAATTAAGTTAAAATGTCAAGTTCTCTTTCAAAAAAGCCACATCAATCAAAAACTATATTTCCTAATCTAATTGTAACCTTTACCACTTTTACTTCCTTTACTTCCTCCACACTATCATTAACAGATCCCACTTTTAGAGAGTTCTTGATAATCTTCAAGATGGTCCCTGTTACCAGTCATGTGCCCAGAACATCCACTATCAAAAATACCTCTATGCTCCATATGCTTCAGTGGATGATCCTGCACATACAAAAAGAGATTAGTTTCTCTTTGGGACCCATGCCTTCACAGGCTTGGGTCTGCCTTGTGGACCTTGAGAAACATGAACATTTGAATCAGGGGTTGGTCCACTATTGGTATTGGAGAGTGGTGTTGTTTTTCTCCAAACACAACCTGCTGAGGTCTTACATGCTGTACCCATTTGCCCTTAACAGTTAATTATTTGAATTGTGTGCTATATTCTTGTAATAGGGTTATTTTCAGGTGATTTTGTTTTTGAAACAACATGTTCTTTGGTCTTGTTAAATTCCTATGCTACAATGGTGTAGTTGGGTGAGGGGGTTTGGTTGTGGCGGAGTTGTCGGGGGGTGCGCGTGATGGAGGGGTCTTGTGGTGGCTCAAGGAGTAAGTGGCGGTTGAATGTGTGCACGCAGTGGGGTGGTTTCAGGTTGGTCGTAATGATGGCGTTGGGAGGCGAGGGGTTGTTTGCCGAAATGAAGGATTATTGTGAGGGAGGTTGGTGTAATAACTGGTAGGGGGGGGCCGTGGCGGCGTGGGGGTTGGATCGAGGGGAGGGAAGTTGGAGTTCGGTGGGTTGTGTATAGGGCAGGTGTCTTCCCGGGTGTTATGGGAAGCGGGGGGTGTTGTGAGTTGGTTGGAGGTGCTGTTTATGTGGTGGTTGCTTCTTCTAAGGTTGTATTCTAGTCCGACTTTCGGATTGGCTCTTGGTGGTGGTAGTGGGGGGCAAGGCTATCTGGTTTGTATGTATGTATGATAATAAGTTGGTTTCCGGAGGTTTATCCGTCGTTTGTTGAGTGCTGTTGCGGGCTACAGAGTTATATGGTCTGAGTGCTATACTCAGCCTGGTTGCGAGGTGTCGGTGGGTGTTGGTGGCGGCTCGGACTGGGTCGCGGGCTAGAGGGAAGGGGGGCGGGGGGTGGTTACGGATGGAGCCGGTTGTGCGTGCAGGTGCGGGGGGGGGCCCGTCGGATTGGTTAGTCGTTGATCGTCTATGGTTCGGCCGTTGGGTGTTCTGTTGTGTGTGTGCTTGTTGTCGTTTTTGTTTGTTGGGTTAATACTGGTCTAGTTATTTTGCAGTATTAACATGGCACTCTACCAGAATTAGCATTTTGTTTGCAGCTATTAAATCTAGATACTACCAGACTTATTTTTGAGTTACCAGAATTAACATAAATGACCTACCAGAATTAACCTTTTAGTTTGACAGAGCATTAAATCTAGAAAGTACAAGACTTTAATATGAGTGCCCAGGGATAACATGGCAACTACCAGAAAACTAACATTTGGCTTACCAGTATTAAATTTACCCTACCAGGTTTTTATAGTTCTGAAGCAGTAACTAAAATTGGGTCTAATTGTTATTTTAGTTGTACAGGTCTCGGGAGTGAATTTGTATTTGCTTTATTCACCCTGTTAGAGTTAGTCCAGGCTGTGTAGCGTGCCTAACATCCGGCATTGATTTAACTTGTGCTCGTAAAACTCAGCATCCTGTTGCCATCTTTTTTCATAATAGTCACAATCTTAATCAAGTGACTAAGACTTCCACACACAAAACATGATTTTCTGTCAAAAGAATATCCTGCACCTAAGTTCCTTTCCATTCTTTGATTCCTAATTGGTTGCCTAGGAGGTTTTACATGCTGTGCACAACTAGGGTCAACTGTTTAGTGGAAGTGGCAATTTTGGTGAGTCTTTTGGGTGGAAACAGGGTCTACAATTGAATGATTATGGTCAGATACAGTTCTCTGCTCCCCAACATTTGTCATTGGATTGATAGGGTGAGTAGTGAGTGAACTACTCAGACTCTGGTTCCAAGATCCAATCACTGTCATTAGATGGGGGACAGATGGAGAAATAATGGAGCTAGCATTAGACACTTGTAGGACTAGGAGTGTGAGGTTGAGGTCCTTATTTGCCATTCTCATACAGAGAATCCTCTATGTCCTCTGTTCCCTTGGGGTATAGTCACACTAAGAGGGATGGGGGACACCTTTATACTCTAATGTTTAATTGCTTGTTCAGTGGAAATCGTCATGATATCCTGGATCAGTTTCCCCTAATGCTTGGCAAATATACCTCTATCCATCTCTTCCTACATAATTTTAGCGACCTCAGAATTTAAGATTTTTTGCTTATATCCTAACCCTAGCTTAACAGTTGAGCTCATCCCACAATCAATAAGCTTTCTCAAGATTTTTAGAGGATGTCAACACAAGAATCAACAATTTTTTGTTGAGCATCTTTATCTTTGACAGCTTTCTGTCTCTTTTTCTTCTATACTTTTTCAACATTTTCATTTTTTCATGAAAATTTTGATTAGCTTGAAAATGTTAATTTTTCATTTTGGAAATTTTGTGTTTGTGGGAGGCTTTAAGCTGAAGCTTCTACTTTTTTCAAGACCTATCTACGCGCTATGGGCATTAACGGCAAGCTGCTTGAGTACAACAAATTCAGATTGTTATTCAATATTATCCTTATGCTTTTAAGGAGCATTATATGAATCTAAACCTAATGTAGAGCTCATGGTTTACCTCATTTTTCACAGTGAAAGCCATTAGAGCTTGATTGATTTCCTCATCTGTAGTCTGCTATTCCAAATGGATGTGACCTTCATCAATGGTAACAAGGCTTCCTTTTCCTTGTAATGAGTTATCACTTGGCTTGATCTTGAACCTCTACTTGCCTTCACTGCCTGCTTCCTTTCTTTTGTACTTTAAATTGCAATCCTAGCAAATGCACCAGTATTGTTGAAAATTGTAATCATCAGACTTTTATCTTATCAAATGCAAATGCATTTTTCTTCCAATCTTGGCCTCTCTATCATGTCTTTGATTGAACTTCGTTATCTTGATGGCAGTCATTGCATTTTGCCAATGTATATCCATCTCATTCCAATTCCAGATCTGCAATTTGGTATAGGTCTGTATTAATGTATCAATTCCTCTTCATCAGCTTTTGGGGATAGGAAGGAAATGGTTATATTCATCTGACTAGAACAGGAGTAGTAGCTGTTGGGGTGTTGCGTGGTAGAGGGATGTGGTTTATGTCACTTTTACTTCTATGTGTTGTGAATTGGCATTTTTGCTGCGGTGGGTGGCGGTGGGGGAGCGTAGGTCTCTGGGGGGCGGGAGATGGGGGCGGGGGGGGGTGGGAGATGCTTGGGGGTTGGGAGCATGGCGAGATGGGGAGGCTGGGGGTGTGGGGGGTGGGGGGTGTCGGGGGGGATGTGGTTAAGTGTTTGGTTCGGCGGTGGCGTGGTGTCGTTTTTGAGTTGGGTTTAGGTTTTATGGTTTTGATTGTTGTTTTTGGTTTTGTTTTTTTTTCTTTTTATTTGTTAGGTTGTTAGTTTCGTGTTTTTTTTTTTTTTTTGTTTTTGGTTTTGTGTTTTTTTTTCATTTTCTTGTTGATTCTGGTTTTTTTTGTCGTCTGTCGTGTTTTTTCTGTGATGATCGTTGTTCTTTTTTTGTTGTGTTTTTCGTGATGAGGCTTTAGCTTGTGATAGAAAAGAAAGCCTCATTGTAAGATGTGATGAGAGAAGATGATGTCCTTTTGAATGTCTTGTTCAAAGACACTCAGATTTTTGTATAAATATCTATTATGCTTATGTTTCCTCCTATAGTGTGTCAATATTCTTCTTGTTTCATTGTCATAGCTAACTGTCCCAAGCGTGGAAGGGGACCTCAAGAACTTGTGATATTGCTTCTTCACAGACACACTAGCCACCATAAGGGAATCTAACTGTGATAGGAGTTTTTGAAACATATTCAATACCCTTTCTCCAAACTTGCCTTAGAAGATATAGTAAATGCCTCAAACTGTTGTTTTAAAACAGCTTTTTGCATTTTCTTTGAGTTAGCATTTCCACCAAACCTTGTCTTGATAGCTGCCCAGATCTCTTTGGCATCATCCATGCCATGAAAACGTCTGAGATGATCTTTTGGGGAAATCAGCCATTAGCAGTATTTGTTATAGCTTTCCTTTCTTTTTCTCAGAAACCTGGTTGCTGTGTGGTTGGAGGGATTAGTACCCTTGTAAACACCATCCTTGCCTTTAGGTGACACGTTTTTTCGTGTTTCCATTCTGAATTACTTTCAAAAAACCTCATTATCTATATACTCTAGTAGTTCATCTCCTCGCCCACCGTATTCATAATCATCTTTTTGAAGAACGGGCAGTTTGATGTTTGAAAGTGTATTGGTGGTGATAATTTGTGGTGGTTTAGCAGGAGCATCTCCTTTGTTGGATGCTGGTTGTGATCCAGCCAAAGATGCATCATCATGAAGAGACAGTTCCTCATCATCATGAAGAGAAAAATCATCGTGTGCAGACATGATTATTTGGTGGAATTAAAAGGTTTTGATCTATGTTCAAACTTGTGTTAAGTCCCCTTGGTGGCTCCTATGATCACCTCTTGTAGGTCCTTATCAACAGGATCTCAATGAGCCTTTAAAGACTTTATGTTCTTCTGAATAATCCAAAAGTAAACTAGAGAGACATGTAACGTGAATACAAATATTGACGCGGAATATCAATATCTATACCAAGATGAACACAAGAACAAAATACTAAACTTGCTATTACTATTACTATTTGATTGTGAATACTCAATCAATTCATATATGATTACAATACTATTTCTACGTTCCTTTGTTTTATGATTAAGGAACCCCCTAAACGCGTTAAGGTAATGATTATATCTTCAATTGCAATTACGCAAGAGATGACTATTTACTAAATTCACAAACCAGACTTAAAATATTGACAAAAGCTAGTATTAACTTTAATACTGCCAGACCTAAGTTAAAAGCTGGCAGACTGAACTTGATCTACCAGTCTTACTTATATAATATCTGTACTAACTATCCTTATCAGTACTAACTATAACTAACAGACTTAACTTTAATACTAACAGTATTAAGTCCGTTTACAATATTTTCCTATAATTAACAGTACTAACTATCCTTATCAGTACTAACTATAACTAACAGACTTAACTTTAATACTAACAGTATTAAGTCCGTTTACAATATTTTCCTAACAGTTTTTCTATTGATTATTCATTCAAACATGCTATAGGTTTTCAATATACTTTCTATCTAAAGAAAAGCTCAGCAGTTGGAAACCAAGCTTTATGATGGTAATGTCATTAAGAATACGAGTGCTATTGTGATTCTTGACTCCAAAGAGACCCTAATGCTTGCTGAAGAGAGTCGTTCAAAAATGCTTTTAACACAAAAGGATCCTATGATTTTAGAAAAGAAAGTCAATACTACACCAGTTGATTATGTTGTTCTTAACCAATTTTCTTAAGATTTTGAAACACGATTTGTTCCACAAACTGAATTATCTGCTGAACAAGCCTTTTTTGGTCTCAGTATTCTTGCTGAATTCTCCAGGATCCCACTCTTTCTAGGTAAACCCACACAAGTTTGTGGTTCCAAAAGAAATTCCTTAAGTCAGCTATGGTTAATACGAGTTTGAAGAAACTTAAACACCATCTTGCTGGTTTTGACATGGTTGTCAAAGAAAGAACCACGGCCACAACCATCACTGAGGGCTCGTGGGGGTTTGAACATACAAAAGCTTGTTTTAGGGATGAAATAATTCCATTTGTAAAAGCTCTGAAGGACTTATTTAATACATTCGATCAATATTTGATTGATGAACTTTCTAAAGTCCAAAATGTCTTTCATCAAATGGAACAGGTTGTGGAACAACATCGTTTAGAGTAAAAAACGTTTGAAGTTAAAATGAATAAGTTTTTTTTGAACGAAATTTGAACGACTCTTGGAACAAGTCATTTACAAAAGATTATTGTGAACATAATTATGAATTCTTCTGTGGATAATGCTTCTGTGAATGTGCATGAATGTGAAAAGTGTCTAGAACTTGAGATTGAGCTTCTCAACAAAAGGATTTCATTGAAAAAGAGATTTACGATAAACTGTTCAAAAGTTTTACCACTCTTGAAAAACATTGCATCTCTTTAGAAAGGTTGATACTCACTTAATCAAGAAATTTTTCAAAAAGGGACCAATTCTGTTTCAAATCAAAAGTGCTTCCAGTTTTGATCAATTGTTTGGAATTTAATAAATAAATTGAAGCTCAGTTCCAAGAGAAAGCACGGTCATAAGATGATAAAGAGAGAATAAAATCTCTAAGTGGAAAAATGAATGAGGATAAGATCAAAAAGGACTTAGAGGAAATTGAAACGATAAATATTGAATTGGATCATAGGGTGTCAAAGCTTATTGCTGAGAATGAACATTTGAAACAGACCTATAAGCAACTTTATGACTCAATTAAACCAGCACGTATTCGATCAAAAGAATAATGTGATGGGTTAATTAATCAAGTCAATCTAAAGTCTATGGAAATCTCTAATTTAAATACTAGTCTTCAAGAAAAAGTTTTGGTAATTACAGCTCTTAAGGATGATTTAAGGAAACTTAAAGGAATAAGCTCTAGTTTTAATGCTGTTACAAAAACACACTATTGATCCAGAGATGGCTAAGAATGATTGTGGTTACCAATAACACCAAAATTGTTGGATTAATAAGACAGCTCCCACTGCTGCTATTTTAAGCACACTCAGGAGAAGCTGCAGTTATTAGGGATTAGTTGAACTATGTTAAGCTAATTATTCCCATAGAATACATCCCTTGAATATGCCTGTAGGTATACTAGATGGATTTCAGGATTTGCTTACAATCATCAGTAAAACCTGCCCTAGACCCATTACTTCTGGTGAAAAGTTAGTGGCTGTCACCCCCAAAGAACAAGGACAAAAGAGTTAGATTCATGAGCCCAGTACTCTCAGGAAACACAAAAACCAAACTCTTCATCAACTAGTTTCTAAAAACATGCGTTTGCCTTCTATAGGAGTATAAGACCAATCTACTAGTGCTAGCGGATCAAAGCATTTTAGGCAATACCAAGAAAGTAAGTTCAGCAACCATGCAGTTAAGTCCTTTGAAGAAAAAGTTAGAGCCCACCCTAGGACAATTAAATCTAGTTTGAAAATAAGAATGTTTTGTTGAGCCTAAAGGAACTACAAATGTGCAACATTCAATGCTTAATGTGAATTTTCTAAACCCTCTATGGTTAAGTAGTAATGTTGCATGTTTTTGATAAATATGGATTGTGTGTTCTTGATTTTATCAATAATGTGACATGCTCGTGTAAAATCTAAATCTGTTTAAGAAAAGTTCAAGAGATAAAGTTTAGAAACAACAGGAAAGGTGTTTACAAATATTGGATACATTTGGAGACCTACTGGTCGGACCTTCACCATAGTAGGAAACTGGCATGCCCTTTAACTAGGATTACCACAACTACTGAAGTGCCCTTTAGGAACCTAACTGCTCTAGAAAATGAAACATCTAAGCCTGTCGTAACATTGATTTACTTAAGGAAACCTAGAAAATCTAAAACTAATGTTCCTGTTAGTAAAACTAAGGTTCTTAAATCTCTATCTGCTAATAATAAGGAACCCAGTCAATCTTGGGGATCCATAGTTTCCAATGTTCCATCTTCTCTCTTTGATGGATGCTCTGGGGGGGGGTCAAATTCCAAATTGTTCTCTAGTATTTAGACTCTGGCTGCTCCAAGCATATGACCAGAGATCGCTCTCAGCTCACCAATTTCGTTAATAAATTTTTAGGTATTGTAAAATTAGAAAATGATCACGTGGCAAAGATATTAGGATATGGTAATTATCAGATTTGGAATGTTACGATCTCAAGGGTTTACTACGTAGAAGGACTTGGACACAACTTATTCTCGTTAGGCAATTCTATGCTGTCCGAACCTTGAAGTTGCTTTCGTCAAACATACCTGTTCATTCGTAATCTAGAAAAAGGTGGTGATCTTTTGAATGGATTTCGAGGCTATAATCTGTATACACTGTTTCTTTTGTTTTCTTTTGAGTTAGGATTGCGTCCTCTCTGATATGTCTCTTGTCAAATGCCTTAAAGACTAAGCCTTGGATATTAGCTCTCGGACGTCTGTATCATCTTAACTGTCGGCTGCAATCAAACCATTTAGCTAGCCATGGTCTTATTACGAGGTCTCCCTAGCTATAAAAGTTTGAAAGGACTCTATGTTTCTGCAATGTGCAATGGGAAAAGCAAGAAGAAACCCCACAAACCTAAATCTAAAGACACCAACCAAGAAAAACTCTATCTTTTGCACATGGATCTTTGTGGACCAATGCGTGTAACAAGTGTTAATGGAAAGAAGTATATCCTCGTCATTGTCGATGATTACTCTCGATTTATAAGGGTTAAGTACTTAAGGTCAAAAGATGAAGCTCCAGATTTCATAATCAAGTTTCTTAAGATGATCCAAGTACGGCTTAAAGTACCTGTCCGACGAATTAGAATAGATAATGGAACTGAATTTGTTAATCAAACTTTGCGTAAATATTATGAGAAGGTTGGCATCTCTCATGAAACATCTGGTGTTCGCTCTCTACAGCAAAATAGTGTCGTTGAAAGAAGTAATCATACGCTAATTGAAGCAGCCCGCACAATGTTGATTTATGCAAAAGCTTTGTTATTCGTATGGGCAGAAGCAGTTGCTACCGCATGTTATACCTAAAATCGTTCCATCATATATCTTTGTCACGGCAAAACACCATATGAGCTTTTACATGACAAACTTCTCGACTTACATTCTTCCATGTATTTGGTGCACTTTGTTATCCGATAAACGATAGCGAGAACTTAGGCAAGTTACAACCGAAAGCTGATATTGGTATTTTCATTGGATATGCACCCACAAAGAAAGAATTTTGAATTTACAACCGATGTACCAGACGAATCATTGAAACAATTCATGTAGATTTTGATGAGCTGACAGCAATGGCTTCTGAACACAGCAGTTCAGGACCCGTACTTCATGAAATGACTCATGTAATAATTAGTTCAGGACTGTGCCCAAAACCTCCTCTTAACATTGTTGCTATGTACCACCTTCAAGAACTAATTGGGATCCTTTGTTTCAACCGTTGTTTAATGAATTACACACTTTTCCACCTAGTGTTGATCACCCCAGCCCCTGAAGTCATTGCTTTAATTGTGATGTAGACTCCAGAACACGCTTTGCATTCATACTGGTTCTCTCCATTCCGCAACAACTGTTGGCCAAGATGCACCAACACCTTGTAACTCACAAACAACACACAGAAACTCAATCTCCAGTCATTCCTAATGTGTTGAAAGAAGACATTCAGACCTTAGATGTCTGCATACATGATAACGATCCGTTCTTTGGTATTTCTAAATTCAAGAAAAATAACTCTGAAGCATCTTCTTTCTTTGGATGTTATTCCTACTGTGTGCTTCACTGCTACTCTAAATCTCAGAACACAGTTACCAAATGTACACAGGATCATCTTTTAGAGAAAACTTCATTGGTGAACTGCGAATGACCTTTTCACAAGACTTCAACTCTATGAACCAAGCCTTAATTTCTTTTACTATGATGCCTTTCTCACATCAGTTGAACAAAGATCTATTAAGCGCATTAATTCAAGCATGTTGGATTGAAGCAATGTAAGAGGAACTTAATGAATTTGAACGTCTTGAAGTCTGGGAACTCGTTCCTCTTCCAGATAAAGTGATGGTTATTACTTTAAAATAGATCTATAAGGTGAAACTTGATGAATTAGGAGGAATTCTAAAGAAAAGGCTGTTTGGTTGCTCGTGGTTTACCGTCAATGAAGAGGGAATCTGATTTTGAGGGAATCATTTTGCTCCAGTGGTCTAGACTTGATGCTATTTGAATTTTCCCCGCATATGCTGCTCACATGAATATGGTTGTCTATCAAATGGATGTAAAGACGGCATTCTTGAACGACATTCTACGCGAAGAGTTTATGTCAGCCAACCGGACGGGTTTATGGATCAAGACCATCTGAATCATGTGTATAAGCTTTAGAAGGCTCTCTATGGGTTGACACAAGCTCCTCGCGAGTGGTATGATTTGTTGTCAAAGTTTCTACTCTCTCAGGAATTCTCTAAAGGAATCGTGGACCCCACATTGTTTATCAAAAGACAAGGCAAAGATATACTCCTGGTACAAATCTATGTTGATGGTATAATCTTTGCATCTACTACACCTGAACTATGTGATCAATTTTCAAAAATAATGTGTTTTAAGTTTAAGATGTCGATGATGGGCAAAATATCATTTTTTTTCTAGGACTACAGATTTCACAAAGTCCCAGAGGAATCTTTATAAACCAGTCTATTAGATGCTTTAGAATCTTTGAAGAAATATGGTATGGAATCTAGTGACCCCGTGGATACTCCTATGGTAGAGAAATCCAAACTAGATGAAGATACACAAGGGAAAGTCGTAGATCCTACACACTATCGTGGAATGATTGACACCCTTGTGTTTCTTAAAGACAGGGTAGACCTGACTAACATTTGATGTATGAATGTGTGCCCGGTATAAGGCAAAGCCTACCGAAAAAGCACTCCGTATGCTGTAAAAGGATCATTTAAATACATATGAGGAATGTAAATCGAGTACTCTGGTTTCAGAAGGATTCTTCTATGCTCTAACAGCTTAGCAGACTTGATTGCGCGGGTTGCAAGTATACTAGAAGAAAAGATAAGTGAAGCTGTGTTAGTATAGATAGTAATCATAAGTAGTAGAATTAGCGAAAGAGAGTTATTAATTAATTAATAGTAACGATTAAGAGTTACTTTCTGGATGTATGCAATTATTAGGAGGAACAGATTGTTAGTTTGGTTATCAAAAGGCAGAAAAGCGTTGCGTTATCTAGTATTAAAAGCGATTATATTGCTATGTCTGGCTGTTGTGAATCAAATCTTTGGTATGGATCACAGCTTACCGATATGGCTTGGATTCAATAATATTCCAATGTAATGTGATAACAAAAGTGCTATTGCCTTATGTTGCAACAATGTTTAACATTCTCGATCAAAGCATATTAACATCAGATTCCACTTCATTAAAGAGCAAGTTGAGAATGGAGTGGTAGAGCTTTACTTTGTCAACACAGAGTATCAACTAGCGGATATCTTTACTAAAGCCCTATGCAGAGAAAGAATTGAATTTCTTATCAATAAGCTGGGAATGCGAAGTATTTTACGTCTGAGGACACTTAAAAACGGTTGGCAGATGAAAGCTGAAGAATAGTGGTGGTACCCTCTATTCAAATTATCCTGTATAATATTATATTATTATATTTCTACACACTTAATTAAAAACCAAAAAGATTTTTCATTTTCAGAAAAAAAATTATAAAAACAAAATACAAAAATATAAAAGTTTTAAAACCAAAGAAAAAAACTAAAAAATATAAAAAATATAAAAAGCGGTAATAATGGCATGTCTTCTGAAAATCAATAACATTTACAGTCTTAAAAATGTCATTCAATAATGATACTAGGCTGTAAATGAAGTTCGAGCAGAAGTTTCAAATGTGTTTCAAAACATGCCAAATGGCTTACTATTATTTCAGATAGTAACCCGCTTTTTACCCTGAGGAAAACATGTCGTCAAAAAGACAGATGTTCCTAACAACGGGAAATTTTTCTCGGGGATGGTCTACTTTATGACCATGCAAAGGCTTGTGATTACGTTCCATAACAACCGTTGCTTTCATATTTTACATGAGTGTACGTGTCAGTGGCTTATGTGTTAATACTAATAGAAATCTTATTTTGATTGGTAATAATAATAGATAGTCTTCTTAATGGATCAATGTTTTTAGTTTTAAATCACAAAAAGAAGTTCAAAAGACAATTAAACAACTCTAACAAGAAACAAGCTCTTGGATAGAAAATGGTCATCTTTGAGGGGAGAAATGTGTCATCCAATAATCTTTTAAAAACGGTCTTTCAAACTAAGTCATGGAATAAACGAATAAAGTTTTGGATAATGATAGATAACAATTTCAAGGGGAGTTAATTTATATTAACTACAAGTGCTTTAGAAGCCATTTGTTTAAATCTGTATGGACTTATTTGCAATTAAAGACTTAGTGAATTCAGGCCTTAAACTACATTCGATCAATATTGCCAACACCTCATAGTTTGTAAAAGACTTAGGAATGCTTGGAAATACTTTCATAGTTTTAAAAGCCTTGAAGTTGATTCTCACGGAATAGATTTAAGCTTATTAATTCTTCAAACACGATCTCACGTATATGTGCGTATAAGGTTTTGTTGATTCCGAGGTATCAAAACTAGCAAGGGGGAAGGAGTAGATGTATACTTGATAGTGTCCTTGGCCTTCTTTTGAGGTTAGCTTCTTTTGTCTTTTGAGGTTAGCTTCTCTGGATTTTAGGCCTTTTTGAATCTTTCGGGTGCACTATTTCAATCACATGTTGGAAGAGACATCTCATCGTTAGTCAGTAAGTATCATTTGAGTCCCCAGGGGAAAGTGTTGGGAGTATAATTATTTAAAACATGAGAAAAATTATGTCTGATTCAATTAATGTTTTACCCGACTGGTCAATCTCTAAGCTTATTCTTAAAAGAAGTAGATTTATTTGATAGAAGAGGTACACATAGGTATGATGATTCCTTTAGATTGTCAGTATCCTGTAGGAAGAAATGTCTACTTTCAAGACTTAGTTGACTTTGGAGTTACCATTTTGACTATTTAGAGGGAATAATTGTGACATCTGAGGCTTAGTTGACAACTTTGGTGTTTCAATTTATATCATCACTATCCTGAAGAGAGAAATGCGCTCATCCGGGACTTAATTGACTTTGGTGTTGCGGTATCAAATTCTTGAAAGGGTTAATTGTGTGCTTATATTTGGGCTTTTTACATCAAGACTGCTTGAGGCGGCTTGCAAGAAAGTTTTGAATCTACTCAAGAAAGGATTGCTGATTTAGGGGGAAGCTAAGACAACTTCTTAAGAGAGACTACGGGGAAGACCTACGGCTGCTACAAAGAACCATATGATTCTATCATATGATGTTCTCATCATTCAGGTCAAACCTCGTACATAATAATCTTGTGAATATATAAATGTGTAGTGTAGACTTAAAAAATTAGGCATATATAGTGTTTGAGTATGAATTTTCAAGAATTTCTTAGTAAATTCAAATTTTTTCAAATTAACATACTCAAACACCATATAATTCCCTCATAATTTGAGGGGGAGCATTAAAATGTTCCTTTTAGTTAATGTGTAACATTTTGTCCCTGAAAGTTTAATCAATTGATATCCAAAATATCAAGGGATTAACATTTTGGATAAGGGGAGAAAATGTGATTAACCTGAATCTAATTTGTACTGAAATGTGATTGTATAAAATGGACTCAATGCAATTCAACACTTACCATGTACTACGATTACGGTGCACATGTTAAGGGGGAGATTTTAGCGATGATGAAAAACTCTCAAAGTGTAAATCTTTTGATATTTATATCAAACACTTTGATTGAACTTTTCAATGATTTTGGTTTCGATTGTGATGGAATACCCAAAAGACCGACCATGTGTTTAAATTTATGAAGTTATAAGGCGGTTAGGCATATGTATTCAAATCCCATGATCCAGCCAGAACCAGAGGGATCTACCCAGGGATATCCACTAGTTAGTGTAGATGTCCTTAGGTATGATACAAAAGGAGAAAAACTGAGACTCAGGAATAATGCGGACTGAGATGGAGCTAACACTAGAACAAACCCAACAAGGTGTTAGTAATGAAGTCTCGGTAAGCATTGAAGGAGTTGAAGAATGAAAAAGAAATGTAAGGATAAAGGGTGAAAAGAAAGAAGCCCTCCATACACTTAGGCAGAAACCGGGTAAATATATAATCTGTCGGAAACACTAAGGTGTTGTCTGACATTGAAGACAGTCATGGACCTAGTAACGCTTTGCACAACCCTCCTTAGCCACTCAAGGTCTCTCAACAGACTCTTGTTTCATTTCTCATGGAAATTACACGCATTTCTGTCGACCTTCTCACTCCGAGTTGGTTGATATTGAAAAGGTGGCAGTCTGCTCCAGCCTCCGATCACTAAAAACAAAGTGCACTATTAAGTCTAGAGCCAAAAGAGATCATCCATATATCTCATTAGGGCACTTGTCAAATCATGCTTGCTAAGTCACACAATGTGAATAACAAGTTAACATATTAAGAGTCCTGCGCATTATCCTTGTGATTTTGCCAGAACATCCGAGTGATTTCAATCACTATGAAGATGTAAATCCTGCTTGAGCCAACATCAAACAAGCTCATTGTAGGTGACTTGTGCGATTCTATATGAATCAAACTTGTGACAACTGGAAAGAAACGATGGTGCGATTCTATAAGAATCAAACTTGTTCCAGGTTATGAATTGACGATTGCTAATAAAATTTTGAAATGATTAACAGTCTTGATGTGTCACAAAAACACTTTAGCAAGTGACACGTCGATTGATTTTCAGATCAATTTTTTATTTCAATCGGTGAGATAGTAACTAGCTGGTTCACTCATATCATGTTGTCTGCTTTGAGACGTTCCGATAATGAGAACATGCTGAGTACAATGAATCTAACACATATGTGTTTGAAAGATTCAATATTGCAGCTGGAAATCCTGTCAAGGAGATTCTTATTAAATTGAATCTACCTTATCATAGGTCGATCCTCACGGATTCGAAGGTTACTCCAACCAAACATGGGCGAATGACAAAGCCATATTCGTCCCTCTTCTTTATTGCTAACTGTTTTGTTTTAGGAATATTTAAAGATGGTGATGGAGGTACCTGATTCCAGCTGACTCAAAAGATTCATAGCCACATGCTCATACCTAACCGATGAATATAAAGACATCATGAATGCTCAAGTACATGTTTCAAGACTTCTGCTAATCTGATACCGTATGTCTTTCTTGAAGTGACGAAGCATTAAAGTCAAAGAATTTCAAAGAAGTTTTAGTCACTCTGATAACCAAACGTTTTTATCGAAGTGACGAAGGGTTAAAGTTAGAGAACTTCAAGAAAGATGCATCATTAAGGGTTTCAAGCTATCAAATCAAGAAAGGTATGAGCATGTCAGTCCAGAAGTCACAAGTTCACAAGATGGCAAAGATTACAAGATGGTGAAACGAGATTATGCTTGGTTGATGATCTCAAGGTGCTTAGGATCACATATTCACATACAAGTCAAGATAAAGGAGCAAGCTCAAGCCTAAAGTCAATGATCACTATGTAAAGAAGCAAGACAAAAGATCAACTATTATACAAAAAGGACTCAAGAGCAAGCCAAGAAGCTTCAACAATTAATGATCAAGGTCACAAGGAGATATCTCTATGATCACCCCTTAGGGGGGATTGTTAGGAACACAGAAAGTGTTGATCATTTATGAGATCTTAACGATCATCCCTTAGGGGGAGATTGTTAGGAATTCAGTTTTTAGTGAAGTGACGATAATTATCGATCTCACGAGCCTTAGTAATAGTTAGTCAGTTCAATGTAATATCTAAGTAATCTAACCGGGCCAGCTTATAGAAAGTCCAAGGAAAGCCCAAAGAAAGCCCGGCCCGGCCTAACTATGTAAGTATATTAACCCTCTCCACACATGGAGAGGGTGTTGGTTGAATCATTTTTACACACACATTTTGTGTGTTTTCTATGTGTTTTCTCCCTTCTACTTTCTCTCTCTAACTTTCTCTCTCTAGTTCATCATTTGTGTGAAACTTGGAACCTACAATCAAAGTAATCAAAGTTTGTGAGTTTATACTCGAGTTCTTCAGCACTTGCAGGATTGATGCCACTGAGATGGGGTTAGATATTGCTAATACACTATGCTTTCATTTAGGAGGGGCTAGGCGTAGCATGACCTGGAGGCAGTTCATTTTGGCCTTAGGATTACATACTGCCGAGGAGATGGCTGGAGATGGCTTTGAGGCATATTGGGTGGATAGCCTGAGAGGGATCGCCGACAAGGGCGATCTGAGTGATTATTGGGCTAGGATTTCTTCAGATGCTGATTTTCTAAGGGTGGTCCCCTCATATACATATATTAGAGACCCATTGAGGATACTTTGTCATAGATTGATTGCTGTGAGTATATCTGGTAGGGGTCGGGCACCTGAGAAGGTGACCGCTACTAACCTATTTTACTTGAGGAGCATGGATGAGGGGACGGCAGTTAACGTCCCCTACCTGTTAGCCCAGTACTTATTTATACACGCTGAGGGGAGGAAGCGTGGGACTAGGTTATTTGGTGGACATTTTGTTAGGCGTCTTACTGAGCACTTCGAGTTAGTTATGGAGGAGGGCCTCTAGGGATTGACTGTAGCAGTTGGAGAGATTAGAGTGACTGACATGGATAAGCTATTCAAGTTGCGCATATGTGAGAGATTGGGAGATACCTAGGCTTAGGTAGCCCCAGGACCAGAGAGCCAGCCGATTGCTACGACTGGTTCCCTAGAGGTAGTTGAGGGTGCTCCAGATGTTAATGAGGGTGCTCAGACTGTTCTAGAACCCTTACAGGCACCTTAGCAACCTCTTGCAGCCGCCCCGACTAGGACCATGGCCTAGAGGATGGCTAGATTAGAGGAGGAGATGCATGGGATGAGAGAGGCACTAGGCGAGCAGAGAGAGGTATTGGATAGTATGGCACGTTATTTCTCTCGATTTACTACGTGGACGATTACTAGTCTCTCGCTGATGATTAATAGGAGTAGGGTCAGGTACACGAGCTATTCTGATTATCAGATTCTGTACCAGAGGCGTACCAAGACTGATGACGCCAGCACCTCAGTACCGCAATAGCTAGATCCATGATTTCTCCCTCCCTTACTTTTGATTTCTAACTTTTGTACATTTATATTATTCATATCGTGATGTATCTAAACCTAAAACATGTTACCTTTTGATGTATATATATTATGATATGATGATTTTGATTTTGTTTGTATATGATAGAATCAAGCCTGGTAGTAAGTTCAGCAACATAGCTCATTGATTAATTACTGATTGAAGCACCAAATCCATAACAAGAGTAAAAGAATGAATGGAAGAGTGTTGAATAGTGTGAAGAACTGAAGAAAAAGTCTAACTTAAAGACTTTGCTAAAAAGAAAAGTGCTTCCCGAGAGACAACCCGGATAGTTTTTAATTTATTTTATCGAGACTATCTTCCCAGACATCAATACGGCGTATCCGCTCTATACCATACGGCGTATTAAATTTCTTGACGTTATCAGTCCTTTATTTTTTCATATTTAAAACATTATTGTCAGTTCTGTCTATACGTGATGAGGTGTCATTTTATACACTATTTCAGGGCCATTTAACCCCCTAAATCATGTAAATATGCCCATATTACATGCTTAATCATTTGTTTTCAGGTTTTTAGCACTTGGATGACATTTGGAGGAAATACACGTGACTTGGGCTCATTTGGAGAAGAAACGGACAAGATTACGGCCCTACACCAAATCTCTTAAAGATTTATGCATACAGTGCGTGGAGACGGTGTCACAGGCATAAACCGACGCCATCATGATCTATATGGTGACGGCATTAGGAATCTCGCGACAGCGTCAGGACGTGGTCGACTTAAAGAGGATCTAGAATCATCTACATGGCGACAGAGTCAGGATTTCAAAGCGACACCGTCACAGTAATTTTCCTATATATATTAAATCAAAATTAGGGTTTTAGGTGTGTAACTTTGTATAATTTTAGGGAGACGAACCCTAATTGTTTCAACAGCTTTTAAGGTCGTTTTAAGGCCTCAAAACCCTATTGTAACTACCTTTAATCCATGTTTTAATCAAGTAAGATTATTTATCATTAATCATTCAATATGTCTATATGTTGTGTGATTGATTTATGTTCTTACTTCATCTTTAACATGCTAGGTTAAACCCTCCTTTGTATTTACTTATGATTGCATGAAACTTAGGTTGTAGATCCTTTTGATGTTGCTTCTTGTTGATGAATGTGCATGTTAGGCTCTAGAAAACTAGCCATAAGATATTAAATTGGCATAGACATCTAGGGAAATGCGAGTAGTGTAGAAAGGATACCATCAGTAATAGTCTTGATACTACCTTACCCCTAATATGGTTGATCCCTCTTAAGTTATTTCACATGCATTTAATATACTCTCAGGGGCCTTGTAATAGTCTTCATACTACCTTACCTGTGCATTTCCCTAACAGAATATTAAATAGACGGCAGGTTCGTGTAATCTGTTCATGACCTAGGAAATACTTACACAGATCATCACAAGTGTGACAAGGCAACAAATCTAGGAGAAGCAATCTAAGGAGTAGTGCATGATTAGGTAAATACATCTTTTTATCATAAAGTTATCACCAGTAGTTTAGATTATATTTAGTTTAATTATTTGTTAATCAAACCAACCTCTCAAACCATTTATTTACCTGCTTTCTATAAAATATAAAAACACAAAAAGAATCTTCTCCTAACCCCTTAGAATTATGTTAGACCGTGTTTGAGCCTTCCCAACCTATTCCCCTAGAGAACGATAACAACCCCCGAGTCTTGCCTATACTACACTGCAACGATTAGGTACACTGCCTAGGGAGTTGTAACATTCTTGTAGAAGTCTCTACGACCCTCACATCAAGTTTTTGGTGCCGATGCGTGGGGAATAGTTAGGTTTTGATCATTGTTTAACTTAGTTCTACTCGCTTTATTCTTATCAAGTGAGAATTTTAATTCCAGTACATTAGCTTTCTCGTAGTCTATCTTTTCTTTGTATGTTTGTTCGTAATCTTCATTGACTATTCCATTCTTCGCTATGGAGAACGCAAATCCACCACCCAATAATCGCCCTGTCCTAACAGCCGCGCTTCGCGCAAGAGCCGTCTAAGAGATCCATGAGCTATATATTATTTTGGCCTTTGTTGACTCTCGCTTAGAGAGTATTGAACAATTTCTTAACAACTTCTCCAATCAACCTAATGAGACTGATATGAATAACCTTGAGTCCGATGATGAATCGGTTGACACACCTCTTGTGTCTCCTTTTCCTCATTCAGATAATGATTCGGATGACGGTGAAGTGCTTAATGAATTGATTGAGTACGAGAATGTTGGAATGCTATACCGAGAAAGGGCAATTAATAGTTTCGATGGGGATGAACTGGCATTCCAATGTATGATCAGATTTAGGAAGTTTGTCGCCTACTTTGACCCCTTCTTACCAATGAACATTATCATGCGTAAAGCCTACAACATTATAATGGTAGAAGGATTAGAAAGCACATGGAAAAACTTAGTTTCCATTGTTAGCGATGTCTACGTGTTTGTAGGCAGCTTCACCTACATCACGGATTTTGTGGTATTAGAAGACATAGGAGAATTTATCATGAGTGACATGGCAGAAGTCTTGATGGGCAAACCCTTTAGAAAAATCACTAAACTCAAATATGACGTTGCTAAGGGATTGGTCTCATTCACTAAGATCTTCGACACGTACATATTTAGGATATCTCGTATAATACGTAGGCTCGGGAACTTCAATTGGAATAAGGTCCCACCACTATTAGAACTTAGCCAACATGATTTGATGAGCAGACTTAGGCACCCCTATGAAAAGAATACATTTATGTACAAAAATTGCTTAAACCTAGGTCCCGAGTACCAAATAGATGAAAATGTGAAAGAATGGCTCATTCGTGGACATGTGAGCATGCACGTGGTGACATAAGGACTTGTGACTTCGAGTCTAGCTACAAGACTCATAAATAAAGAAAAGCACTTCTTGGGAGGCAACCTAATGTTTATTTTTCTCGCATATTAGGAGTGTCGTGTGTTTTAATTCTTTTCATTTATTCTTTTATGTTTGAATCATCTTTGTAATCATGCTTTGTTTGTTTGTAACTTCGTCTTATTTACAATCAAAGGTATTTTGCATAAGATAAGTGTAGGGGAATATATTCGATTTTTAAGAACCAAATTCAAACATTTAAAATAAATTGTTTATATTAATTCGCGTCAGTTTCGAGCCATAAGATTGTAATGATTAATTGCAGGTTTTTATGGAGTGCTTTCTGCATAAATAACTTATAAAATTGTGTGCAGGAAACTTATTATTAAAAACGAAGAGGAATTCTTCATAGTGCCTGGAGACGGCATCAGAATTAAAACCCAGCAACGTCGCGTCTCCAGCAATGTGAAGATTCGAAGATTTTCAAGTATTTTTGAAAAATATAATGTGCAATATTTAAAATTTGTAATCCTTTTATAAACCTGCATAAACCTATGATTACATCATTACTCTCATCCTATCTTTACTGCATTCATAGAGTCAAAACCCTAAATTCTTGGTGTATATATATATCCTACCAATTTTATGCTTGGTGTAACTGTCTTTGTCTTTGATTACAGGTTATATTTGATAAGAAGAAGCTTGGAAGTTCTTAGGAAATTTCATTAGACGATTCTTGGAAGACGATTTAACCAGTTATCGCATGTTTCTTCTCCATTATTGAGCAAACCAGGGGAGTACTAGTTTCTTTTACTTGTTTTCTTTTCCCTTTATTCGTTTTTAAGGGTACTTCTAAAGAACATTAGGGACAATGTTCAACTTAAGTGTAGGGAGGAAATAAGCCTTAGAAACTATTCCTTCATTTGCCATTTGCTTGTTCTTTAAAATGATGGGTAATATATCAAAACATGGCATAAAAAGGTAATTTTGAACAAAATTTAATTTTTTTTACGACACATACCGACAAAAACCAAGTATTAATAGCGTCTCATGGATAGGAATGTGTATGACTAGCACAAAAACCCTCAAAATTCCACCCCAAAAATGTGAGGTTCGCCTTTATATCTTTAGGAATTCGGGTATCCATTATTGATACCCAAGATAATTTGTACCTTTAGCTTTCTTGAGTTAAGGTTCGAATGCAGTCATATGTGTCTATTTCGTCATTACGGATGTGTACGTATGGTCTTTGTCGCCTTTTCTAGAGTATTGGTATCAGTATTAAATTATATGAGTGTACTGGTAGTATATTATATTCTAGAACTTGTTTTGTGATGCATCTCGAGACCGCATAGTAAGTATTAGGATTTGCTAGATAAGAGGCACTAGGATTAACCTATGTTTTAAACCTGTAATTGTTATGATGGTCACACCGATCATATAACTATCCTACACCCTTGCCATGCACTCATTTTTAGTGCATGATACCCCTAGTATAACCCTTCGAGCCTATCTTTATAACGGTTCTTGTAATTTTCTGGTTAAGCCGGACTATTAATGAAGAGCATTGTTAACCCTTAAACCAATCATTACACCCAAATTGCCTTAGCCTACCTTGTATGTACTCACCTTTAGTACATTATTGTTTTAACCCAAGTTAATTATTGAGTACACAGTTACTAAGTCTTTATCCTTGTAAATACAATTTTGGGACGATTGGGATTCATGGTAGTATTCATCTTATGAAGAATTAGGGAAGAAGTAATTTATTACCCCTAATAGAGCTTAATAAGCTCCATGTTATGTTGATCCATCTCAAACCGGGTCATTAGTTAGATTGTAAATAAGTGAGTATGTAAAAGTTTAAGTGTAGGGATGTACGAAAAAAATGTATATAAAAAAAGTGTGAAAAAAATGTACAGGCTACCATTTGCTTATGTTTATGTTTATATTAGAGTCAAGAAAAGAAAAAGAAAGAGATTGGTGTAGAGTTTGTATATCTTTGTCCGAGTCTTTGGCTTAGCAACCAAACCAACGTGTATTTTTATAAATAATTAGCTAACCCTTTCACCCCAAATTCACCTAAAAGTCACTCCCTAAATGTGTCCCATCCGTTTTCGTTTTTGTTAATGTTATCTTACACCTACACCCCATAACCCTTTAAAAAGACCTCTTTGACAGTAATGATTAATACTTGCGCCTAGCGGTGAATGTTTGATCCTTTATCAAGCCTATGGTAATTTATATGTTATGACAGGTAATGAGTGTTGATTTTTCATTTTCCTATTATGTTATAATTTATTATACAATTGAGTGAAAGAGAGAATCCCAAACACTTATATGAGGTGCTAGTATCTACTTTCTATGCTTTTAATTACGAGGTCTAGAATGTTGTGTTATAAAATGCTTTTAAAGAGTAGGTTAAATGACCCTAATATTGCTATTGTCTAGGTAGAAAATCCCATTTGCTTAAGGATAAGAAAATCCCAAGTGTAGGGGTATTTGATGAGGTGTCATTTTATACACTATTTCAGGGTCAATTAACCCCCTAAATCATGAAAATATGCCCAGATTACATGCTTAATCGTTTTTTAGGTTTTTAGCACTTGGATGACATTTGGAGGAAATACACGTGACTTAGGCTCATTTGGAGAAGAAACGGACTAGATTACAGACCTACACCAAATCTCTTAAAGATTTATGCATACAGTGCGTTGAGATGGCGTCACAGGCATAAAGCGGCGCCCTCGTGATCTATATGGTGACAGCATCAGGAATTTCGTGACGGCGTCAGGACGTGGCCAACTTAAAGAGGATCTAGAATCATCTACGTAGCGATGGCGTCAGGATTTCAAAATGACGTCGTCGCATCGATTTTCCTATATATATTAAACCAAAATTAGGGTTTTAGGTGTGTAACTTTGTATAATTTTAGGGAGATGAACCCTAGTCATTTCAACAGCTTTTAAGGTCATTTTTAGGGCCTCAAAATCCTATTGTAACTACCTTTAATCCATATTTTAATCAAGTAAGATTATTTATCATTAATCATTCAATATGTATATATGTTGTGTGATCGATTTATGTTCTTGCTTTATCTTTAACATGCTAGGCTAAACCATCCTTTGTATTTACTTATGATTGCATGAAACTTAAGTTGTAGATCCTTTTGATGTTGCTTCTTGTTGATGAATGAGCGTGTTAGGCTCTAGAAAACTAGCCATAAGATGTTAAATTGGCATAGACGTCTAAGCAAACGTGAGTAGTGTAGAAAGGATACCATCGATAACAGTCTTCATACTACCTTACCCCTAATATGGTTGATCCCTCTTAAGTTATTTCACATGTATTTAATATACTCTTAGGGGCCTTGTAATTGTCTTCATACCACCTTACTTGTGCGTTGCCCTAACAGAATATTAAATAGACAACGGGTTCGTGTAATCCGTTCATGACCTAGGAAATAGTTACACAAATCATCACAAGTATGACAAGGCAATAGATCTAGGAGAAGCAGTCTAAGGACTAGTGCATGATTAGGTAAATACATCATTTTATCATAAAGTTATCACTAGTGTTAGGAAAATATTGTAAACGGACTTAATACTGTTAGTATTAAAGTTAAGTCTGTTAGATATAGTTAGTACTGATAAGAATAGTTAGTACTGTTAGTAGTAGAAGTTAAGTCTGGTAGAGCAAGTTAAGTCTGCCAGCATAAACTTAAGTCTGGCAGTCTTAAAGTTAATACTGCTGGGTCAGAATGTTAAGTCTGGTTGTAATTATAGTAATAGTTATCTCTTAGCGTTAATCTAGGAAGAGATAAGCGTTAATCTAGGAAGAGATAAGCATTATCTCTTAACGCGTTTAGGGTTCCTTAAGCTTATAAAAGGAACGTAGTATAGTATTGTAAAGATATCGGTTGATTGAGTATTCACAATCAAATAGTAATAGTAATAGCAAATTCTAGTATTTGTTCTTGTGTTCATCTTGGTATAGATATTGATATTCCGCGTCAATATTTGTATTCACGGTTATTGTCTCTCATAGTATCTTTGGATTTATTCAAAGGACTATAAGTCGTTTAAGGCTCATTGAGATCCTGTTAATAAGGACCTACAAGTGGTATCAGAGCCACCAAAGGGACTTTACACAAGTTTGAACAAAGATCAAAACCTTTTATTCCACCAAATCAAGTAGTCATGTCTGCCAACGATGATTTCTCTCTTCATGATGATGAGGAACTTTCTCTTCATGATGATGCATCTTTGGCTGGATCTGTACCAGCATCCAACAAAGGAGATGCTCCTGCAAAAACACCACAAATAATCACCACAAATACACTTTCAAACATCAAACTACCCGTTCTTCAAAAAGATGATTATGATACGTGGGCAATGGAGATGGAACATTATCTTGAGTATATAGATAATGAGGTCTGGAAAGTCATTCAAAATGGGAACTCAAAGAAGCGAGTCACCAAAGGTAAGAAAGTAGTCTCAAGCTTGGACTTTCAAGAAGATGATGCTGGTGCTGAAAAGATTAATACTGCTGGTGAGATTAGTACTGCTGATGAGATTAATGCTGCTGGTGAGGAAGTTAATACTGCTAGTAAAGTTAATACTGGCAGTATTAAACTTAATACTGTTATT